>BHFT01012556.1:0-14137 GCA_004320025.1 Laticauda laticaudata
TTATAGTGAATACGTCTGCAGCAGGAAACTAAAAGCCCTGTCACCACGTTCGTGGCCCGACGGATGCAAAACGCTTTGTAAAAAGGTCACAGCGGACGAGCAAAATGTTCCATCCACGTTGTTAATCACGCTACTCAAAGTGTGGCGACCGACACTTTGTTCGCATACCAGAAGTGGACAACACGGAAAGGACGGAACAGGGGGAGGATGTAGGCGGAATGGAAAGCGGATGCCCACGGAAGCCGCTAGCGGATGGAAGTGGATGGAAAGCGGATGGCAACATCCGCAAGGCTTCCGGGGACGCGGAACGAAAGAGCGGATGGCAGAGGGATGAAGCGGATGTACAGGGGATGCCAAGCGGATGAAAAGCTATGAGAGCGGAAGCCTAGCGTTTCACTGGCGCATGCGGGGAGGAATGCATTGGCGTCAGCCCCGCGGATATAAAGGGAAGCAGCTCGCAAGCAGGTCACCATTAAGAGGAAAGACCTGCTTCAGCACAGTTTGCCAGCCAGCGCAGCCAGACAGCAAACCCAATAACCATGGGAAGAAAAACGGGAAGCCTCTGCATCCTGCTGCCAGCCCTAGCTAAAATAATGGCGTACAGAGGACCGACCCACTACTGCCACCCTGGCCCTGTGAGAACATCTTCTCTGCTTTCTGCGGAGGCTTCTGCTGCTCGAGGTAGCTCGATCTTCTGAGTAGCTTGGGTGCTTCTCTTGATGATGCAAATTGCATTTCGTGAGCGCAGGTTGACCTGTACCCTCGGTTTGTACAACGTAGCTTTACTGGTGTGGTGCTTCTGACATCGGTGCACTAGTCTCTCTGCTTTTGGTCTCAGGTGTGCTCCTGTGCTCTGGGGTGTTGCACGGTCTGCTCTTGGTGCTTACTCATGCTTGGCACTGCTTCCTGGGATACGTGGGCTTCTGCTGGGGTGCTTACTCTGCTAGTGCACTGCATCCTGAGATGCTAGGTTGCTCTAGCAGGTGTCTTCACATCTGCTGGCACTGAGCTTCCTGGTGCCGCTGGTGCTTACTCAGCTTGGCGGCTGCCCTGGTCTGCTTGCTGATGGCCTATAAGGGCCTGTGTACCTAGCTTTATGCTGCTAAGTTAACCCTGCGTTTCCGTTGCTGCTGCTTAGCTGCTACGGTGTTGTGTGTGGGATTGGAGCACGAGCCCCTACACAACCTCGTATATGCCGGCTAATGCGGACACATATATAGCGCCCCTGCCAGGGAAGGAAGAGGCAAGACGCCGCTAACGCGGAGAGGAGGACAGATTCACCAAGTGAGAGGAGCGACACATGAAGGAGGACGTGTGGCCGTATGTGGCTGAGGGAGAAATGAATATCTTTTGGCGGAAGGGACACAGGCTCTAATGACACACCATAGAGAGAAGTAGGCTGTGCTTTGGTAGCTAGTGAGAAGGTCCGTGAGAGAGCCTGGGGCTACACGCGTGTCGAGAGGTGCACTGCCATCGCTGGGTGGAATGCCCACAATGCACATGGCTAACGTGAAAGCGCCTGTCAGCTCTCTCACAGAAATCAGTGAGGCCAAGAACAGTGCTCTGTCAGCTTGAGCGATAGATTAGTAGAGACCAGGGGGTGAAATAGGCGCGGAAGGGTAGGCAGGCTTCTATGGAGTCGAAAGATGAAGAATCCGCTCACCATGGCGCTCGAGGAGCAGCCACTCATCACAACCATCTCCACCGTCATGCTCAGGTCAGTCCTCTCGCAGAGAGCCAGTCCTCTTTCTGGGAGACGCCCAAGTAAGCATGCAGCTGCATCTGTGCTCCACGGCAAGGTATCTGTGGAGTGAGTGCCATGACGGAGACCCCCCGACAGCTAGCATAGCATAACCATGATAGGCTGTACTGGCGGGTAGAGAGGGACCCTCATATTTCTAAAAGTGCGAGAGCATAGAGAGTACGATGCCTAGTCACGACCACAGAGCATACCCAACCCCGCTATCCACCCCTCAGCTCCTCACCGTCCACAGAAAGGCAGACGAGGCAGACCGTGAGTGAGGCTCTATTGATGGCACACTTGATTCCTGAAGAGGATGATACAAATGGACAACACCATTCAGGAGCAATGCAGTGAGATACTCGCATCACTCAGCTTGTGTAAATTACAACGAGCGTCACACTCCTCACAAACAACAAAGCACCAGCTTCCTCACCCTATGTCCAACCAGACCCCACGTCATGAAACCATTGATCGGAACGCCAGTAACAGGTGGTGAAGGGACAGGATCACCGATCTTCTTCACTCGCAACACCTTCCAAGACGCAAGAATAGAACCCTGTCTCCTCCCAATCAGCTCCAGGCACTGACTAGTCACTCACACCCCAGGTGAATGTCACTGCCTTACTCAAGCAGGATCCAACAGGCACGCTCACCCATATCTCACCACGGCTACTATTACTAAGGGCAGATGGAAGGTACCGAGCAGGCACAGGCAGCCCCTTCCCAAGTCCAGGCACAGGTCACATTGGACGCACAGAATTTTGATGGCCAACTGATCTCCATAACCCACGCACCGCTTTCATATTAGATATGCCCAGACTCATTCTAAGCCACAGATGCATGCGCACACCATCAGAATGCCACCTGACGCCAATCCCTCACACCAAGCTGCAGGACCAGATACTCGAGGTGGGCCAGCCAAACGACACTCCTGTCTGACCACTCTCCTCCTAGGCTCGCCACAAGATGCCAATGCCCGGCCCTCGAGTGAACATCTGTCAGTCGGGTCATATGGATTGTCTGACACCCCATGTCTACATAGCGTACTGGAAGGGCCTGCTCAACATACCGGAGGTGGTTGAGCCCACGCTGTTGAGAGCTTGCCTCACAACACACACACACGATCACCCTGTAGATCACTAACTCAGGGGAGACCAAGAATCCGCAGTGGCGGCCTCCTCAGTACGAGCACTGCACCAGCACAGCCACCTCACAGCAGACATGGACCCGCTTCACTCCACCTGAGAGAGCATGCCTCAAGAGTCGACCAAAGGAAGAGTGCCAGAGTACTGAAGAGGAATGAATACTACTGTTGTAACTTATATGCTTTGAGACACTTGGCACTAGAGAGGTCATTATTTTTCGCTTTTACAGCTGTGTTATTGAAATTAAAGATTTATCTTTTGCTTCACGCACACACTTGTTCATTTATTTTTTCAAATAAAGTCTTGGTGGAAAGCTTATTAGAAATGGTTTTAAGCCTATTGCAATGGCTTGTGGGAGGTTAAGGATAGCAGTGGGATGGCGCCAGGGATACCTGTGGGGAATGGGTAATAGCTATTGTTTGGGATGGGCAAGGGATATCCCTGATGGGATGGGCAGGGATACCTGTGGGATGGGATAATAGCTGTGGGAATGAGGCAGGGAATACCTTTGAGGATGGGTAATAGCTGTGGGATAGTATACGACACTCCAGTGCAAGCATAGTGGGTAAGTGTATGAGTCCACCTCCCAGGTGCCATCAACTATGGCCTTTATGTATCAATAATAAATCGTAATCAATTGATGCACACATTTCAACATAAACACAACTCTTCATTAATTGCTCTGTTCAAGTAGGCCCATACGATGCCCAATTCAATCATGTATATGACAGACTGAGGAAGGAAGCCATCCCATTAATCATCCAATCATCGCTGTCTTGACTCCACTGCTCACTGGGAGAGTTGCCCAAGTTAGTCCTCAAGAAGGTTAGACGGGCTGCTTGTCTTCACCCTTTCAGACATGAATGCTCTATGGGGCCTTGCTACATCCACAGGTTTTCGCCTTGCCTCTGGGGCATTTCACGCAGGCCTCCATGTACCGCCATTGCCTTGGTTGGAGGTCACGAGCCTGTCTCCTCGCAACACTGGGTAGCGGGATTGTGCATGAGGTTGTGCAAGCGATAGCAGCAAGCTTCCGAGCGATGTTTAGCAGCTGCACGTGTGTCACTAGGGCTGATTCGCATTCGCCGTGGTGGTGGAGAAGTTACCCTGGAACTCTAGCTGGCCATGGATGCATAGGAGACATTCTCCACCACCCGCCTTGCCCCCTGGACAGCCTTGTTAGTTGAAATTCTCCCCTTCAATGGGTGAGGAGTATGGAAGCTGTAGGGCTTCATGAGGTAGAGCTTCTGAGGGAGAAAGGCCAAGTCATGCCCCACGAGAAGTAGGGCACATCTTGCGTGTCGGGCTGGCAAGGGGTGCTGGATCTGGACAGCCCATGATGAGGTCGCGTTTCCAGCTTCCTCCTTGAGGATGACTGCATGTATACCGTGGACATCTTGAAGCTGACCCGTTTGTCTGAAGCATCGATTGTACATGAACTTGTAGGGGTCAGCATCGACCATGGATGATGCTGAAAGAAGCCCTTGGGTATAGTTTGAAATAAGTGGAGCCCAGACATCTAGGGCTGGCACGTTGCCAGGCCATGTGCTTGCCAGTGCATTAAATGGCTCCAACGTGTGGGGGAATTTCCACCTCTGATACCAACTGCTCTAGCAACTTTTTATCTTCCAGCCTTCTCAGTGGAGGGGCAATTGAGGAGGAGGCTACCTCCGAGAGTAGTTCTTCGATGAAGGGACGTGCAAGCCAATTCTCTGACCAGTAAAAAAAAAAAGGCATAACAATGCTGATGGTGTCTAGTGTGGCATGCACTCTCAAGCCGTAACTGCATTGCTCCTGTAGGTGAGTCCTGAGGCCAGGTGGCACAGAGTCAGTGCACCTTGAGCCCAGGGTCCAGGGCCTCCGGCCGGAAGTTGTGTTTTGCCTTAGTCAACCTGGGTCTCCAGCCGCTCCACAACTTCGTCAACATGGCTGAGGCATCCTCATGAAGTTCTGAGAATGCACGAGGGGTCTCTCGTTCCTCAGCTCCACCCATCAGCTTGTTTCGTAGCCACTTGTGACGACTCTACTCCTCATCTGATTCATGTCTACTCCGGACCAGACGACTTACTTGGCTGCTTCTTGGCTCAACTCCTTTTTCTTCCGCCTGAGAACAGTTGTAAGAAGCCTGTAGATGGGGCTTCGCACTGTTGCAGAGAACAAAGTGTGGCTACCATAAAGGACTGTGTTACGATCCATGGTGGGACATCAAATGGATGCTGTGGAAGAAACAAGAGCAGACTGAAGGCTGGGCAGGGTCTGACAGGCAGGGCTGCTGGACTGAAAGTGAGATCCAGGTTGAGTTCCTCCCCGTTTTTATAGGCAGATGTAGGTTTTCCACTAGGTGTCCTCTTGCATCCCCAGGCATCCCTGCAGACATCCTAAATATTACGAGATAGGTCGCCCTCTGGCAAACGTTTTTCCAATTTTTAAAAATGACTTCTTCCTTTGGCTTGAGAGCTCGGTCATGCCACTATCCATCCTTACTCAAGCTCTGTGCTACTTAACAACTTCCTCGCGAATACTCGAGTTCCGCGTCCGTTTCGCTTGCCTCCCTGTGTGCCGTTTTCGCGCTGAAGGCGGAGGATTGGGTAGTTGGGCACGGATGCGCAGCGAATGCCCTAGCGGATTATGAGGCAGGACGCCGATGAACAAGTGGATGCGGATGTAGAATGGAGATGTTCCCCCGTATGCGTGTTGTGGAAATGCAGAACGGACACGTTGGATACATTTTCCACTCAAAAAGTTTTGAGCAGCTCAAAACTTTTTGAGCGGATGGAACCTCGGTCAACGAATGCTGGACGGATAGAGAGGATGAAAAACAGAGGCAGTGAGTACAGAACGGATGAATCACGTTAACCAACGGATGGGAAGTGTTTCTCTCCGTTTTACATCCTCTTTCCATCCGTTGGTGGGCTTAAGCAACACTGTAGCTTAAGCAACACTGTAGCTGGGCTTAAGCAACACTGTAGCTATTATATATTTTTAGTCTAGAGTTCTGTTGGGTCTAGTTCCTAATTTCATGGTTAGAAACTTCCAGCTCTACTCATCATTAAATAATGTATAAAAAGGACATTATGGATATATCTACTATAAGCAGAAATATTCCATAAGGACACATATTCTCCTTCCAAACACTTAAAACTAATATTCTGTATTGTTACTCATATGAACATTATCTGTAATTGATTTGTACTTGTTATTTAGATATTAATAACTTTTTTGATAAACAGAGTATTTGTATTACTTATGTTTTACATATTGTGGAACTGTTTAAAGAATGCTGAAGACAGAATGCTTGCTTACAAGTTTTTGTATTTTACATAGAATTCTTCTGATTGTGTTTCTTCTCCATTCTCCATCTAAAAAAGAAAGATCAATGGTTTTAATTACAAGTAACTGTGGTAAATATCACCTTAATCCTACAGTTAATAGAAAATACCACTTAAAAACAGCATGTGCTTGAAATTAACAGCAACAATAAAAATAGGATTTAAAATTTTTATACATATTTTTAAAGGAAAAGCAGAGAGAGAAATGCAAAAACTTCCCTGAATTTACTTCAGCCTTGAAAATTCTACTCATTACAATTTCCAACACATGAATCATTATAACTCCTCCCTAACCACACACAGCTCCATTCACAACAACTTGACCCCAAAATGGCTTTCTGCCAAACCCACAGTGCTACAGAGAAGCCAAGTGTACCATTTTCTCAGGCAGCAGCCAATTAGCAACTGCACTCCTGAATGCCTTATGTATTATTTTTGGCTGGCTCTTGACAACTTTATATTGTGGTTTTGTGACTTGTTCAAGTAGTGTTTTAATATGGTTTATGGTTCTATGGCATTAGAACTGCTGAATAAATATTCATATTAAGCTGGACTTTAAATATCTTATTGTTGTTTTAATGTATTTTTATATCGTTTTACTTGATCGTGCAATTACATGAAGCTTGGCAAAAAGTCCTTGCATATCAAATAGGTATACAAAAGCCAAATGCTACTTAATTTTTACACAATCCTGTTAAGCAGGATAGCATATCATGCAAACAACAAAACCTTATTTTAGACTGTGAAATGCAGCTTTAAATTACAATTCTGTGTTTAAAGAGTGTGGACACAACCCAGATGGACAGGAGTTCTCAGACTTATAATCACTATGGTCATTTGTTCAAAGTCAGGGCACTTGATAACTAGCATGCATTTGTGACAGCTGCTGTGGTTCCAGGTCACATGATTGCTATTTTTGACCTTCCCAGCCAGCTTCTGATAAGATGCAGGAAACTGGATATGTTTAACAACAATGTGATTCACTTAGTAACTGCAGTGATTTGCTTAAAAACTATGGCAATAGTGATTAAAGGTTGTAAAAGTGAGCCCAACTCACTTAACAACAACTTGTTTAACAACAAAAATTCTGGTTACAATTGCGGTTGTAAGCCAAGGACTTAACTGAAGTCTCTTCACAAAAGGTGAAATCAACGGCAATTGTCAAAAACAATTTGAATATAGTTTCTGGTATTAATGACTAAAGGTGGAGGGAAAGTTTTTTCTCCTCCACCTTTAGTTGTAGCTTTCAAGTATCTGGTAGAGATGGAAAAAGTTAGTAGATGACTTGCTGTTCCCAAAAGGGAAGGATTCCAAGGGAACATTGGCAAGTATTTAGTAATATTTTTTTTAGAATGTAGAATGGCCAAGATTTTAAAGATTTAATTTTTATAGTTTGAAATTGTATTTTATGCTGTTCTAAACTGAATGAAAGGAGATTTTCAAAACAAAAAAAACAAAAAATCTAAGTATTTCCTCTGCCATAAACTTCTTCCAACATTAACCAATATTCCAATTTGTTTATTGTTTCATTTAAAATACCTTTTTGTTAGCCTCATCATCTACTTTTTGAGATATACCACTTTTTAACTCCATTCTTAAGTTTGCTTATATTCCACAACCTAGATTTTCTAGATATAGTAAATGATATACTCCATTTCTAATTTGGATAACCATTCCAAATTCACTGCTCAAAAAAATAAAGGGAACACAAAAACAAGACATCCTAGATCTGAATGAATGAAATATTCTTATTAAATACTTTGTTCATTATATAGTTGAATGTGCTGACAACAAAATCACACAAAAATTATCAGTGGAAATCAAATTTAGCAACCCATGGAGGTCTGGATTTGGATGTACACTCAAAATTAAAGTGGAAAAAAACACTACATGCTGATCCAACTTTGATGTAAGTCCTAAAACAAGTCAAAATGAGGCTCAGTAGTGTGTGTGGCCTCCATGTGCCTGTATGACCTCCTACAACGCCTGGGCATGCTCCTGATGAGGTGGTGGATGGTCTCCTGAGGGATCTCCTCCACACCTGGACTAAAGCATCTCCTAACTCCTGGACAGTCTGTGGTGCAACGTGGCATGGCGGATGGAGTGAGACATGATGTCCCAGATGTGCTCAATTGGATTCAGGTCTGGGAACAGGTGGGCAAGTCCATAGCATCAATGCCTTCGTCTTGCAGGGACTGCTGACACACTCCAGGCACATGAAGTCTAGGCACTGTCATGCATTAGGAGGAACCCAGGGCCAACCGCACCAGCATATGGTCTCACAAGCAGTCTGAGGATCTCATCTTGGTACCTAATGGCAGTCAGGCTACCTCTGGCGAGCACATGGAGACTGTGCAGCCCTCTAAAGAAATGCCATCCCACACATTACTGACCCACTGCCAAACCAGTCATGCTGGAGGATGCTGTAGGCAGCAGAACAATCTCCATGGCGTCTCCAGACCCTCTCACATGTGCTCAGTGTGAACCTGCTTTCATCTGTGAAGAGCACAGGGCGCCAGTGGTGAATGTGCCAACTTTGTGTTTCTCTGGCAAATGCCAAATGTCCTGCACGATGTTGGGCAATAAGCACAACCCCCACCTGTGGACATTGGGCCCTCATACCACCCTCATGAAGTCTGTTTCTGACCATTTGAGCCGCCACATGCACATTTGTGGGCCCGCTGGAGGTCATTTGCATGGCTCTGCAGTGCTCTTCCTGTCCCTCCTTGCACAAAGTAGAGGTAGCGGTCCTGATGCTGTGGTTGTTGCCCTCTTCCATGTCTCCTGTATTGGCTGTCTCCTGGTACGCCTCCATGCTCTGGACACTACGCTGACAGACAAAGCAAACCTTCTTGCCACAGGCTTGCATTGATGTGCCATCCTGGATGAGCTGCACTACGTGAGCCACTTGCGTGGGTTGTAGACTCCGTTTCATGCTACCACAGAGTGAAAGCACCGCCAGCATTCAAAAGTGCAAACCAGAAAAAAGCATAGGAACTGAGAAGTGGTCTGTGGAAGTGGTCTGCAGAACCACTCCTTTTATGGGGATGTCTTGCTAACTGGCCAATGCTTTCCACCTGTTGTCTATTCCATTTGAAACAACAGCATGTGAAAATTGATTGTCAATCAGTGTTGCTACCTAAGTGGACAGTTTGATTTCACAGAAGTGTGATTGACTTGGAATTACATTGTGTTGTTTAAGTGTTCCCTTTATTTTTTTGAGCAGTGTATATAAAATTGTCTTAAGTTGTAACTGATGCCAAATCTAGATTAACTGTAAAAATCTTATTAGTTTAAATTCAGCAAGTGCATGAATTAAATTCCTCTTTTAGTATTGTGAATTATTATAGTGGTTATGCATGAAGAGATATTTACTAAATATTCTTGTACTAAACATATGCTGTCCCTTTCTAATTTTTCTGGCACAGGTTGCATTTAAAGATGACTCTTCTACCACACAGTTTTAATGTCAATAAGAAAAATTCTTTTTTCTTTTACAGAATATTAGTTATTTTTAATTAAACTGATTTATACTGCATGGTAATCTAATAAATAGACTTTTTAAATTGGGAGATGTAATATACGATGTATCTGTCTGTTATTTCCTTCACATCAATTTTAACCTTTATTTTTATTCTGCAAAAATCTTAATAATTTTATGCTGCACATTGTTACGCTAAGCATTTTTTTTTGCCAGAAACTTGTCTTTATCTCCAGTTTTCAGCAAAAAACAAAAAAACAAAAAACCCATTCATACAATGGATTTGCTTAACAACAATGGTGTTCACTTTTCAAAAGCATTTGTTTAACAACTATTGTGAAAAAGGACATAAAATCAGGTATGTGTCACTAGTGACCTGTTTAATGATTACCATGACATACGACAATAATGGTCATAAGTCAAGGACTAGCTATAAAAACCTGTTACTCAATTTTGGGTAATTAACCATGTTTGAGAAGCATTGTTCTACAGAATAAGGCAGGCTGCAGTGTTGGATATGTCAGATCTCTTTTGCAGCTGTCTCAACTAAAAATAATTTTTCCTAGTAAAATTATCACTTTCATGATGAAAGGAATAGGTGAAAATAAATTCAGCAACTGGACTATTTCCAATTTAAAATCAGTTTAACTCCCATTACTCCAATTCTGTGGAGAATTTCTTAGTATCTAACAGCTCCCCCATGAAAGAGGTGTCTCTTTTCACTGATAATGGAGGAGTCTGAAGGTCACTATTCACAAAACTGTGTCCTGAATATTAATCATTCTCTAATAAATATTGTTAATAAGCTACTAGCAGGGCAAAAGAATCTAGCCAAGGTAGTAAAATGTGGACAACATATGCTTTAGATGATATACATTTTGATTTAGCTCTGCTAACATGATAGTAATCCAGCAAAGCAAACGTAGCTTATTCTATCACATCCTAAAACAAATAAATAAATGCATAGACAGACAGACAATACACATCGTACTGAGTGAATAATCTGGCTTTAAAACAAAACACTTAGTATTAATTTTGTATGTACTACTATGAAAGCAAAACTCTAATTTCATACCCAGAATATATTGTTAATATCTTGATAAAGAATTATAAAAGATAACATATATCCTATAATTCAGTTCTGCTCTATTTCCAATTTCTTTACATATTATACTTATACCTTAAATTAATCTCTCAGATTAGGTGAAACTGAAGTTTAGAAATCTATTATTATTATTATTATTATTATTATTATTATTATTATTATTATTATTATTATAAAAAATAATATACACAATAATTAGTAAATTAGTAAATTTCTGATGTCAGTTGTGGAAGAATTTACAGTGAAACAAACTATTCTAAAAATGAAGATTAAGATAATAAACATTACCTGTTTCTTGATTATGCGGCTACTCAAAATTTTTTCTACTACAGGACCTTCAGCATCAGAAGATTCCTTAAAATGAAATATTTTATAGTAACTATTGAATAAAAGTACAGAAAGGAACAGCCATATTGTTAAGACTCTCTCTATTATTGCCCTTTGGAACTTGCACTTACATAATTCTCAGACACTTTGAAGAAAATTGTATCAAATATAATGTTGAAGATTTCAAATTCTAGGTTTAAAAATTATTTCTAAAGGTTCATCATCTTTGCCCACCATTCTGTCAGAACTGAAAAAGTTTCTTGGCAGTGGTGGGATTCAAAATTTTTTACTATCGATTCTGTGGGCATGGCTTGATGGGTGTGGCAGGAGAAGGATACTGTAAAATCTCCAGTCAGAGGTGGTATTTGCTGGTTCTCTGAACTACTCAAAATTTTCACTACTGGTTCTCCAGAACTGGTCAGAATCTGCTGAATACCACCTCTGCTTCTTGGGTTGGAAGTGAAATGTTTTAAAGGAAAAAAATCAAGGAAGTCCAGTTGCCTTTTGGAAAAGCACCTTTGGGACAACCATGACCTGGATGATTGAGAGCTCCACAGAAACTTCACCATGTTTGATTTCAATATAGGATGAATACTGCAAACTTTTTTCAGTCAGGTTTTAAAGAATTTCCTATTCTCAATCATTTTCTTGTAGTTGTGCAGCAGCCACTCTGGAAGAGAACTTACAATTTTCTGTTGTTTCCTCCCATTTTTATAGACTATTGCTACATCTACATGCAGAGAAATGGAGGGAATATAGTTTACTAGGACTTTTTTTTCAGCATCTTGTCAGCCTTCCCAGGTAAATCAGATAAGAAACACAGACCAGCTAATTCTAATTTATCATAAGACTACATTTCAAGTCTGAAAGTACAATCTGTCTCTTTTAACTATCTGATCAAATAGTGCAAGTATTTTTCAAGTTTCTTTCTCTGATCATTAAGCCACTGAGCTTCCTCCTTCTCTTCTCTGATCCTTCTCTAGCAAGCATCTCTTTCCTTCATCCTCCGGGTCTTTCCCACATACCATTATATATCCCCAAATCACTAAACATATAGCTCTATCAGTGTTTCACATATTAGGAAGAATTATTGAAAAATAAGGGTAGAGAAGAGAAAACGGGGGAAATATAAGGAGCTATCAAATGAAGAGATTTATGAACCAAAGGGCAGAAATTACAATTTAAATTTTAAGTCCTGGAAATATGGCTGCTTACAATTTCTAGAAACAATCTAAGGGATGCTCATTTATCTCTAGGAGTGGTTAAGGAGCTAAATAACTTGCTCTATTACAAAAGTTTATTTTTCAAATAGAAGAAACACATTCTTAAATCATTTATAGTTTAAAGATGTCTTCTTCTGCTATAAGTTCTGCTAAATAAATATATAATGAAAAAATATGTTAGCTTTGAAAAGGATCATTGTATATTTTTAATGTTTACATCAAGAAATCTTATTTTTATTTACTAAATTTATACTGCATTTTTGTTTTATTTCAATATTCAATATTCAAAAAAAAAATATAAAAACAAAGCGTAACAGAGATAATGCAACTAAAATGAAACAATAAATCAGCTTAATTACTTATCAATTAAAGGCTCAGTGTTTAATGTTTTCCTAAATATGAGCACTAAATGCATCTCATTAGTTTTTCTGAATATTCAAAAAGTTGACACAATTATCTTGAGTGATAGAGCAGAAGTACTATGAGTGTGGCAGCCCTGAAAATAATCAGGTACTAAGCCAGTCCCTTAAATTTTTTTCTAGCAGACAACAATTCTAGCAGAATTGTTGCAAACATTTGACACAGCACTAGAAAAGATTTAAGAAAGCTTTTAAAAATAATTACTAAACAATAATTACGTCGGTATGCCCATTTCACCAATGGTTTCCTTAGTTATATGAATTTTTTAAAAAGTTCTAATAGTACTCATTTCATATCATCACTATTCATTTTATTCAACTCACTTTATCCATCATTTACACTCCTAAAAACAACATCAAGCATACCCCATTGCTTACTAAAAGACAGTAATTTTATAAAGGGGTTCTTATAGTACCTGACAGCAGGAGACAAGCTTGAGTGGTTTATTAAGTCATAGAAGCTAGGCCACTGAATTCAGAGAGGTAAATTCTGTCTCTTTGGAGCCTAATTTTAAGCTTTTCAACACAGACCATTAATTTCATTAAATTATGTAAAATTACATATTGTTGGCATGTAAAGAAAATATGAATGAACACAGCCTTTAAGAATCTAAATAACTGATTTATTTTGGCATGTTGAGCCAAACTGAGATGGAAATCCCTTGGAGGGGAACAACACTACAACACTGTATGGATTTTTTAGTTTATTCTTCAGTTTGAAGAGCATAAATATGAACAGACCTGTTGCTCGGACTGAGAGTTATTTGAAGGGGAGTTTCTTCCAGCAGCATCTGTATCATCAACTTCTTCATCAGAAATCTTGAATTCCAAATCTTCTGTGTAACGCTTTCTTTTAACTTGCCTGCTAGAACGCCTCTTCTGAAAAAGAAATAAAAAATAAATGTGTATGCTTCTACTTTGTGTACAGTTATAATACACTTTATGTATAATTATAAAAATAAATGTGCATACTTCTACACCTAACATCAAAAACGTCATCAAAAAAGTTCAACAATGGAGGGGAGTGGAGTAGTACAGCAGTACAGTGTGTGATTTTGAAGCTTCAAGATCGCCACTGATATCTTCGTTGCAGGACAGTCCCACCAGACTTAAACCGTCTCGAAGAGACGGTGATTGAAGAGGGCACATCCTGTCGATCCCAGGGACATCGCAAAGTCCCTGGTTGATCCAGGAAAAGGCCTTTTTGCTGGCGGCAGAGAGGCAGCCTTCCAAGCTGCAGAGTGGAAGAGATTGGAAAGAAAGTGTGTCAGTTTGGTGAGATGAACCTTTACTTATTATTTCTTGGAGAGAACACCCTGAAAAAATTAAAGTGGACTAAAAGTGAAGAGAAAAGAATTTAAGTG
>BHFT01012564.1:0-10612 GCA_004320025.1 Laticauda laticaudata
GCGTGTCTCTTATCTCCAGCAGGAAAGTGTGGCTCCTGTCCCTCCTGTCTGGCTCTCTGCCTTTCTGTGGAGGTGGAGCTGTGGGGTGGATGCGGGTTGGACTGTGTGGAAGTTGCCGTCTCCTTTCTCCCACTGGCACCCAGGGAGTGTCCTCCATCGCTCCGCCACAGTTAGAAAACAGCTGTCGGTGGGTTCTGCGTCATGGCACGCTCCACAGACAACCTGCCTGGAGACGAGCTGACTCTGCCGGGAAGGACTGGCTCTCAGCAGCTGCCTGAGAGAGAGGGTTGTTGAGAGGGGCTGCTCCTCGGTGGCGGATCTCACCCTCCAGGAAGCCTGCACTTGGCCATGACGTAGGGTCTCTCTGTCCATCAGCTTGAGCCGCGGCTGGCCAGATTTCTTGAGGTGCAAGCTCCCGTACCAGGTGTGCATGTGCTTTCCACCAGCTGAGGAGCACATTCCGAAGTGTAGTCCAGGCTCTCCGCCTTCTCTCTCAAGCAGCGTGCTTCCTTTTGGTGTCCCTGTAGAGCCTGTGTCCCTTCCGCCATAGATACTCATTCTCTCTCAAGCCACTCCAGCACCTCATCCTCATGTTCCTCCTCAATGGAGTATTGCCTCCTCTCCCATTCTCGCATTATGCCTCTTCCTCCCTTTGGCAGGACCAAGATGGGCCCTCATGAGAGGGGCTTCCAGGTTGTAGGGGCTGCTCCTCCACACCACCACCAGCAGCAGCACCAGCAGGACCAGCAGCAGCAGCACAGCCAGCCACCAGGTTCAGCAGAAGCAGAGTAAGCACCAGCAGCGCCAGCAGCACCAGCAGGACCAGCAGGAACCAGCAGGACCAGGAGCACCAGCAGGCACAGGATCACCAGCACGACCAGCAGGACCAGGAGCAGCTTCAGCAGAGTTAAGCACCAGCAGAAGCACCACCGCCAGAAGCAGCTTCAGCAGAGTAAGCACCAGCAGAAAGCACCACCACCAGGAGCAGCATCAGCAGAGTAAGCACCAGCAGAAGCACCACGCCATAAGCAGCATCAGCAGAGTAAGCACCAGCAGAAGCCACTACCGCCATAAGCATCATCATCAGCTTCTCCAGAAAGCAGAAGCCCCAGCCCCAGAAGAGCGAAGCCCATGCTACAGAAGCCCCAGTAAGAAGCAGAATGAGGGCCAGGGGTGGGAGGGTGCCCTGTCTCTCTTGCCAGGTCTGGCAAACAGATGGCTGAGGCTTTCTGTTCTTCCCCATGGTTGTGGGGTTGCTGGCTGGCAGGCAAGGCTGGCAGCAAGGCTTGCAGGCAGGCAGGCATGCTGGCAGGCAGGCTGGCAGGGAGGCTGGCAGCAGGCTGGCAGCAAGGCTGGCAGGCATGCAGGCAGGCAAGGCAGGCAGGCTGGCAAGGCAGGCTGGCAAGGTAGGCTGGCAAGGCAGTCAATGTGTCTGGCAGCAGGTCTTTCCTCTGAATGGTGACCTGCTTGGGAGCTGCCTCCCTTTATATCCGCGGGGCTGACACAGTGCATTCATTCCCGCATGCACAGTGAACGCTTAGGCATCCGCTAGCTTCCGCTGTGCATCGCTTCATCCGCTCGTGTCCTCTCTGCATCCGCTGTATCCGTTTCCGCGCCTCCGCTTTGCTGTGGCTCCCCCGGAAAGCCTTGTAGATGTGCCATCCGCTCCCAATCCACTTCCATCCGCTAGGCTTCCGTGGAGCATCCACTTTCCATCTGCCCTGCGTCCTCCCCCCGTCCGTTCTTTTCTTGTTGTCCGCTCTGGTTATGCAAATTTTTGCCCCTTTTGAGAGCGGATAACAACAGATGGAACATTTTTTCTCGTCCGCTCCGCTGTGTCCTTTTTACAAACGTTTTGCATCCGTCGGCCAGTGTGACAGGGCCTTAAGATTTCTTCCAAACCTTACATTCCATGATTGTATGATACTATGAAGTGGAATTGATAAATACATGCAGAGAAGTAAAGGTATAGATTTAATCATGAATGAAAGGCTAAAAACAATGTCCAAAAAGTAAGAAAATGGTTTCATCTGCTTTGGGTATGTTTAAAAAATAGGACCCCATAGGTGGTAGGAAATAATTCTATTGTGATTCTATTGAAGAATCAGAAATAATGCATTTAATGGTTTTGGCCCATCGTTTCTTACTCTTTTTCTGTGTTTGGCATAACATTGCTTACCATGAAAGAGAATATGGTATGTATAGCTCTAAAATGAAACTAATAAAATTCAGTCAAAGTCCAGCTTGCTGTGTTGTGTTTTTGTCTGTACACAACCCATGTCCTTGTTCTGGACCTGCCCACTTTAAAAGTCTAGCCTGGAGGTGCCATTTAGAAGTGAAGTGAAGTGAAAATACTTTATTCTTGTGGTTTGTTGCACAGTCAGCCAGATTTTTAGACTGCATTTGGCATTTTTATTTACCTATTGAGTCTTCCCAAGGATCTGGGATAGGCAGATGTGGTTTCATGGTGTTAAAGGTACCAAGACAAGGTGTAAGCTGTTCCAACTAAAGCCGCCTTTTGAAATTGACTGATGGGGATTTTGACTGATGAAATGGGGGTTCCTTGCCAATGGTGTCCAAGTGGTGCTCCAGTAGTTTTGGGATTGCACCCAAGGTGCCTATCACTATTGGTACTCCCAACATTGAGCTACAGTTGATAGTCGTGATAAAAACCATTAAAGGCATTGCTAATGGTGTTCTTGTAAGTCTGACAAGAGTGTGCATTCTTGAACCTGCAGGGCCAGAAACACAATATGAGCTGGCCTTAGAATTCTCATACCCCTGCTCTCCTCTGAATGCTGCTTTGATTCACCAGAGCCTTTTGTTTGTTAAGTGTGTCCCTCCTTTCTTTTTTGTGGCATTGTATTCAAAGCTATTTAAAAAGCACCAGTAAAGCTTTAGAAAGTTCCTCTATAATAGTCACCCAAGGCCTTTTGTGCTGGTTTACATCATGTCTTTACTTTTAAGTGTCTGTCTGAGACCTTCTGCTCAAATTGTGTTTCCAGCCAACCACTTAGCATAAAATTGCCCATGAGTAACCTGTCTTAGTCACTTGCCAGCCTTTGGGGTTTTACCTGGTGCTGGGCTTTTTATTCTTTGTGACAAGAGCAATGAAGCAACTGCAACCACTTATCACCAGTTAAGACTTCCATATACACAAGAACCTTTCCCCCATGTTTTGCAATGTATTATGATTTTTTTCCTTCATTAATTTTCTTCTGAGTGTTCCTTAGTTTCAGCCCAGAGAATGGCTTGAGTTTCTATCCTTCCAAGGTGGGTAAAATGAGGACCCAGATTGTTGGAGGCAATATGCCAAATCTGTAAACCACTGTAAAGTGGTATATAAATCTAATAAGTCTGCTAATGAGTCTTTGTTCTTGAGCTAAAGGCTTAATGCTAAGCCTTTTCTTTCATAAATTAGGGATTGAGCTTAAATTCAGAGCATTTTTACATTTTTACCTTGACTCCATCACTGAAGGGACAGTGAAATGGAAATAACAAATTAGGATATTAGGAGACTATTTTCAGTACATAAGAAACATTGCCAAGATTTCAAAATTTCAGGTAAAACTGCCCAAGATGATATAGTAACCATTTCTACAAACTGGAAAATATGTTCCTGCTTTCTATAAAGGAGCAATACTTGTATGGCAAGGAAAGGAGTAATTGAGAGTAGCTCAGGGATAGTCTGAGGAGGGTATCTTGGGGAGTATGTAAAACAACAGTCAGCATGGAATAGTGGGCAAGGAATTGGACTAGGAAATGGGACAATCTAATCTATTTTTTGCTACTTAAACTCATTGGGGCACTTGGGGCCAATTACTCTTTCTGAGCCCAGTTTCCAGTTTATTGATGAGTGGAAAGAGGGAGTACATTTGCTGACCATGGCATCTTGACCTTCCAGATGAAAGAGTGTATACAAGTCTCATAAATACATAACCAAATGGAATGTGAGAAGGGAGCAATGTTTGTCAAGTGTCTTCATTCTGCTCCTGACCATGAACTTCTCTGAAGTTCAGCTCATCTGTGTCACATTGAACTCCTGTATGCCAAGTTCCACATTAACCCAATCTGTCACCATACTGAACAACAGTGATGGTAATGCACACATTTTTCTTACTCCTGTTTTGATTGTTAAAGAGCAAGCATTGTCAGCTCCTCAGCTAGCATTGTCCATGTTTCCTATCTGTTGTCCAAGTTTTTTCTTCATAGAGCAAGGCTAGCATGGTGACTGCATTTCATCTTTGTTTTCACACTGATGTTTTTCTTCTTCTAGAAGCACACTGTAAGCTAGAAAAAGTGCCTTTAGCTTTACCAATTTGTGCAGCAGTATTAGTGGGTACCGTGGTCATTAATGCAGAGATAGAAGAGCCTAGGTACTTGAACTCATGCACCCACTCTATTGATGCACCTCAAGGGGCAAGGTTAATTTGATACCATCAGGTGACATAGTGTAGATCTTTTTGGGTTTTTTTTTGTATTTATTCATATCCTGAGCTCTCTGCTGCTTTGCTTATAACATCTAGTAACTCCTGTTCTGATCCCTCTGTGAAAACAGCACCATCAGTATATGTTGTTTCTGTACAGTTCAGATCATCTGTGTTACATTAAAATGCTGTATGCCAAGAATGCTTTTCCCCTTTATCCAATCTATCACCATACTGAACAGTAATGTCTTACTCCTGTTTGAGTCTTAAAGAGCCTGCCCTATAACATTCCAAGGAGTGCTGTCATAAAAGGCAGCAATTATTCAGATGAGTTTCAGTAGAAGAGAATATAAGTAGCTCAGGGTTAAACTGTGAAATCCTTAGTGCTTGCTGAGCTTAGTTTTTTCCTTGCAGGCATTTTGCTATCTGCCTAGTTAACAACTAAACTAGGTAACCAATGAAAGCCCTCTAAAATGTCTTAAGTAAACCAAAAGACCCAGCATCCCAAGAAGGAAAAAACAGGAGGAATCATCTACCACATACAGTGTAAAGTACTGTAACAACCACTATGTAGCACAGACAAGCAGGAGACTAGCACAGCTCACCCATGAATATCAACCAGCAATCATAAGAAAGGATGAAAAATCCTTATTTTCACAATACATGAACAGACTTAATCATAGACTCAGCTGGAAAACTGTGAGGATAGTAGACCAAGCTAAATCCAAAACTACTAGGGAATTCCTGGAATCTTGGAACTCAGACCCATTAGCCATCAGTAGGCACATAGAGATAAACCACATTTACACACCATTTGAAAGACACAATAAAATAAGCAAAAAAGGAAACAAAAACACCAGAACATATCCTCTTCAGCAGCCAACACCCAGATAAGCAGGGATTAACACCAAATGATTAAGCAGAAAACCTTATCCTCATGAAAGAATGACCAAGGGGAAAATCACACCCACTAGCAGGACAAGTTATTGTATATAAATGAGCAAACAAAATTTCACTGGTGCTGATGATGTCACCTAGGTGGCAGTGATGGTATTCTACTGGTTTGGCCCGGTTCTGCTGAGCCAGTAGAGCTGATGAGCAGCAGAAATGAACTGGTTCTATCTGACACTCTGCTATTGGGCCTGCCCGCCCGCCAGGGCTCCCATACTCACCTTTATCCCCTGCTTTTGAAGCACAGCTGCTTTGCGCATTGGAGCAGATTGCCGTGCATCAAGCAACAGGGAGAGTGCAGGAATGCAGGAGGCAAGTCAGAAAGCTCCTGCGTCTGCGCAAAGTGTGCATTTGGTACACATGCATACACGCACACACAAACTGTGTGTGAGCATGCAAAGCACACCTACCAAGCCATGCCTACCGAACCGGTGGTAAACATGCTTGAAATGTACCACTGCTAGATGGCTAATGAAACATCTGAAAGCATTCTCAGAGAGAATCAGATGTGTTTACTGGGTTTGCCAGATGCCATTTTAACTTTCTACCAAAGGCTAATTTGCCTTCATTGCTTCCAAGGGCTGAGGTCCTGCATTTTTAAGCCATTGAATATTACATTGTTCTCTGTTTTTATTTGGCTCAGATTCACAGACAGTATTAGGGGATGGTCCTAGATCATCGAGCTCCCAATCTAATGCAGCTGATGGATTACATTTTAAGTCTAAATCAAAACACTGTTTCCGGCATTGTAGAATTTTTTGTTGTTTTAGCAAGTCACCCAGTTGCGTTGCAAATCCTCATTCTGGGATAACTAGCCTTTCCTGATAGCAATACCACTTAAACTTATATACTGTTTCACATTGCTTTCCAGCCCCCTCTAAGCAGTTTACAGAGTCAGCATATTGCACCCCACAATTTGGGTCCTCATTTTACTGACTTCAGAAGGATGGAAGGCTGAGTCAATCTTGAGTCTGATGAGATTCTATCTGCCAAACTGCTAGCAGCTGGTGATATGCATTTTAATATTATCCTGGCAATTGTCAATACCAGCAAGTCAACTCTTCCAGACACAATAGTTTTCATTCATTTGGGACATAGCACCATAGCTACATAATAAAAAAAATCATACTGTTTGGCAGAGAACAGCCATTGTCCATAGGCTATTCCCCCTAATACTATGAGCTGATCATGGATGGAGAAATGAATGTACCTGATTTCATTGAAGTTAGGGCTGGGCAAGAAATAAATATACCACATTTAATAATTATTTTTTACATATCAGATACATATCAAAATAATTATTTTTTTACATATCAGATAAAAGAATGCTAGAACCGTACATAAAATCAAAGCAAACCCAATAAAATGTAAAAACATATTCTCATGGGAAGGGTGATCTTTCTTATTTTCCCATACAACAAACTCTTTCTGAAACCTGGAAGTCAGGATGGAAGAAAAAAAGAAAGAATGAAAAATGTGATATTTTAAATTAGGTTCCCTTAAAATGCTACAATTTGCAAAAGATAGGCAGGGTGTCAATTCTTTTTGGCACTTTCTCTGCCAACTCAGTTTTGTTGACATTACAGACCCCATCTTCTTTCCCTGCCCTTCCTCTTCTCTTCTCCTCTCCTTCCCTTCACAGTCTCCACTGCACAGAATCAGGTCTGATAAAGTTTTCCATAAATGTTTTGTTCAGAATTCCTTATCCTCTAAAAAGAGGAGTTTGTTTGTTTTTTTTAAAAAAAAACCACATAGAAGATTGAGAATTCTGGAATCCTTGTTTTGTATACATCATGCATGAAGAGGCATTTTGGGTGACCTCATTCACTGCCTTATGCACCCCGGGGAGTCTGTGACCTACTCTCCAAAAACACAGCCTTAGGCAATAAATCTGGCTACAATCATATAAGCAATTAATTGGAAGGCAGCCCAACTGAATTCTCTGTAACATGATTTGAATTAAGCCTTTCAGGGCTTGTTGGTTCTTTCTTGGAAATGGATGGTTCAGCTTACAGCCTATCTCTTATTTATTTCAATATGGCCATTTTTGTATAACACCTCCAAACAGAATTTTTGTTGATGAAATCACTGTTTTTCAGCTGTCAATAGCACAGTTTAATGTTGCAGTTTGGTTTGGGCCTGGACAATCTAGAACTGTGCCGCCGATGGTCTGATCTAAGCATAGTACACAAAATTGTCTGTTTCAACGTCTTATTTGTCAATGACTTCTTCAGTCTCAATCACAATAATACATGGGCAAACAATCGATACAAACTCAAAGTAAATCACTTCAAACTTGATTGCAGAAAATACGTCTTCAGCAACAGGGTAGTCAAAGCCTGGAATACTTCATTGTTACAGTCTCAACCCCTCACAGCTTCAACATCAAACTGTCTACTATGGACTTCACCCCATTCCTAAGAGGTCCTAAATGGGGCATGCATAAACACACCAGTGTGCCTACTGTCCCTGTCTTACTGTCCCCATTTATTTGTATTTACTCCCCTTGTCCTTGTTGATGTTCATACTTATACTTGTTATCTTTTACATATTTGACAAAAAAATAAAATAAAAATATAGTCAGTCAGTGGCTGGGTTCTCATAACTTACTGAATCACAAACTAACCAAACCTATTTAGCTGGGTTGTGTGAACCCCGCCTATGTAGAATAGTAATTATTTCCCAAGTGGTTTCACAGTGTTAATTCTTCTGAACAGATTGTCCTATTTCTGTGCACAAATGCAACTCGTCCCTTTATTCTTTCCAGTAACTTAGGAGTGCCACCTGGTCGAGGTAATTGTCCCTTGATGGTTCCTCTGCCCTTTGATCTCATTTATACGGACTACCATGGACTGCAGCAGATGAAACAGCATATGGGCCTCTCCTTTAAAAAATACAGGTAAGAACTGGGGCTATTTTCTGACATCCCCTGTCCCTGTTTTGCAACATATCTGATGAAAGGGAAAAAGATTGTACTGGCTGACAGATGTACAAGTTTACTATTGTGGAATCAGTTTCCCATAGAAATAAGATCAGCATCTGCCTTGTTCATTTAAGTAGAGAAGACATATTTTTGAAAGCAGGAATTCTGGGATTGATATGGAAGATGTATGTAACTAGAGTATATATGGGCATTTCTTCTAAGAATGTAGTCATGGTTACATTTTCATTTATGTGAAATTGTTATTATATAATATGTTATAAGCCACTGAGAGACATTGGATAAAAGATGGCGGCAAATAAATTTCATAATAAATACATATGTATGTACATACATACATACAAACATACATACATACATACATACATACATACATACATACATACATACATACATACATATTGTAAGGCATCCAGGAAGTATCCATGATATCAATCACTCCAAGATATTTTCTCTACAATTGGTTTATTCAGAAACAGACCTGGCATGTCTAAAGCAATTTCCTAAAGTGAAAATGTTACACAGAGTCCACTTTCTCTCCTTGCTTCTCTCCTCCCACTTCTACACTTCATAAATCACGAGAACCAATGAACTGCAACTGGACTTTCTTAATACAACACACAGAATAACCTTGAACTTTTCAACTCCTCCAACTCCCTTTAAAAAAATGTGGCAGCTGAATTTCAAAGCTGACACACACATACACTGTACAATTTGTACCAATATACTCAGGGGTGGTATTCTACCAGTTCAGACTGGTTCTGTAGAACTGGTTATTATGATTCTGCACAGTTCAGAGAACTGGCAAATCATGCCTCTGGCTGGCCCTGGCCCTCCCTGCCCAGTCCGTCCTTATTGTGCATGCCCGACATCATTGACTGCATTGTCACTCCCCCAGTCGCTCCTTAAGGTATTTTTCACCCTCCCAATGATCAGCTATTTTGATGATCAGCTGTGCTGGGATCCCCCTTGCTGTCTTATTGCTTTGCCCAGGAGTCTTCCCTGAGGCCCAGGAGGCAAAAAGGGGCACACGGGGGTGGGGAAAGTGTGATGCAAAAAAAAAAAAAAAAAGCCACACCCACCCAGGCACATGGCCATGCCCACCTAGCCATGCCCACAGAACCGGTTGTTAAAAAATTTGAATCCCACCCTGAATATACTGTATACTGTACCACTTTTGTAAATTACTGAAAACTGATTTTTGAATGAAACTGCATAAAATCCATGTAATCTTAAATATAGACAATCATGCTTAAGTTTAGTGACCGTCTGAAGTTACAATGGACTTCCCCAAACCTATCTATGAATCAGTTTCAAATTCCAATGGCCACACACACATGTAAAAAGCTCCTTCATTGCATTTTGGGTGCTTGGCAACCAGCTCATCTTCATGACTGTTTGCAGTCATGTAACTACAAGTTTTTCCCCTAGTTTCCAGCACTTATTTCTGGTTTCCAGCAAAAACGTCTAGTGTGGAAAACAAATTTGCTTAATGCCCATAGCATTCATTTAATGACCACTGCAAGATAGTACAACTGGGCATGGTGATGTGGTGACTTGTTTAGTGACCACCATGATTAACAACCATAATTCCAGGCTCAATCACAGTCATAATTCGAGGACCAACTGTATATCTTTTAGGTGCTTTCTATTTTTGGATATTCCAGCCTTCAGATCCATTCCGCTAACTCTGTCATCCATTGGAAATTTTACTTGTTATTTCAGTCATCAAAACTTTCCTCGTCACAATTCTGTGGTCCTTGCTAGGTTGGTCAGCTGAGAAATTTTTACATATCAGGATTTTAATGCTAAATCCTTGGAAACTGAATTTGATAATGAGTTGTGGAGGCATGGAGAAAAGCTGCTTAATATTTTCCCCTCCAAGCCCTCTTCCAAAGTCATGTTTCATCCATATATAGAAGGAATGGCATCATAGATAGTTTGAGACTAAACCCAGAACCAATTATAAGATTGCTTGGACATTTTTCTTGATTCCCATTCTAAAGAAGAGCATGATACTTATTTAAAAAATATCAAAATATCTCATTTAAAAATTATTTTTTCTTACAATGCTCAAGGTTTGATTTATATCTGTATTAGACAAGATGATTGGTCCACGTATATTGTTCTTCAAATCCTATCAACCTTAACCAGCATGGCCTAAATGATACAGAACTGTGGTGATTTCATTCCCCAAAATATGGAGGTTAAGGCTTGGTCCCACTGGCCGATGGATGCAAAACGTATGCATAAAGGACACAGCAGATGAGCAAAATTTCGGGGGTGGCTCCAT
>BHFT01012565.1:0-21021 GCA_004320025.1 Laticauda laticaudata
GGAAGGCAGGAAGGAAACATTCTGGTGTTGCTTACAGAAACTGCCTCTCCATTAACTCTTATTACATTCTTGGCAGGGCTAGACTTCCTGTCTCAGGAACTTCTCTGGAGTTTTTTCCTCCTCCTTTGCTGGTGGTATTGTGTATGGAACTTGGTTGGTTCCAAGTTCCTCTTTCTGACTGGCTGAAAAGGCCACTCGCGGATTGGTTATTCAAGAACCAATCCAGGAAGCCCACCAAACGGTGGGAACTGTCAAAAGAGTGTCACTGGCCACAAGCCGCAGGCAAGCCACTATAAAAAGGGCTGCCGCGGCTTGGGCTACTGTTCCGTATACTTTTACCTTGCTAGTTTAATAAATAGTTGTTGTTTGGAACCCGGTCTCACGCCCTTCTTTCCAGACGGAACAGTACTTTGCTTGTGTGGACTGACCATTCAATGTTACAATGGTACTGAAAAAAGTTGACATGATCATTTTTCACACTTACGACTGTTGCAGCATCCCCACAGTCATGAGAGGCCAGGCGAGGACATGCATGTCTCGATGTGAGTGATATTGAGTTGGCCACGCCCAGCCAATAACATGACCACCAAGTCACATTCACCCAGTCACATGACCACCAAGTCACACCCACAGAACCAGTTGTTAAAAAAATTTAATCCCACCCCTGGTTATATGGGTTTGATTGTTGTTAACTTCCCAGGTTTATATTGTGTAAGATAAGCCTCTCTTAAATAAGCAAACACACAAAATTTCATGATGAGTTCAGCTTCCTACTTCCTAGGACAGGAGACCTCAAAGCTATTATTCTTAGAAAATAAAATGATGAAACCAGGTGCTTTGGCTGGAAAGGTGTCTTGTGTTTAACTAATATTATTTTCACCTCCCACCTGCAGCAGACACTGAATAAAGCTTCATGCAAAGAAAATAATTTTTGCTGAATCCTGTTTACAAAAACCTGGAGCCCACTGCATGCATCCAGAGATGCAGGTTCCAATTCTGAGGCACTTATGGGATAGGGCCAAAAAGTCAAAATGTACTTATCAACTACTAAGAAAACCAACACGAAGCAATAAAAATGCAATTAAAAAAAATAACAAAAATACAAAATTCATTAAAGGCAGCTTCAGGATTCTACAATCGCAGCCCCATTCTTTAGAATTGTATGATCACAGCACCGCCTTAACTGTTTTGAGCCCTCCCTAGTGAATGCCCAAATTCTATCCATATTCACCTTGTAGGGTTTCTGGCCATAAGAGAAAGCCTCCCACATAGTCACGCCATAACTCCAGACATCACTCTTGCTTGAAAACTTCCGAAACAGGATGCATTCTGGCGCATACCACTTCAGTGGCCACTTCCCAGTGGTCTTGGCCTGTGGGTGAGGACAGAACAGAAATTTCAATGAGATGAATTATTGGAGAAGACCAAGTATGTAGTCCTTGACTTACGACCACAACGGAGCCCAACATTTCTGTTGCTAAGTGAGAGAATTGTTGAGGGAGTTTTCCTCTGTTTGCAACCATTTATTTTTTTTTGCCACAGTTGTTAATTGAATCACTGCAATGGGTAAGTTAGCAACTGGCTTCCCTATTGCTTTGCTTGTTTGAAGGTTGCAAAAAGTGACCCAGGGACATCGCAACTGTCATAAATATCAACCAATTGCCAAGCATCCCAATTTTGATCACGTGACCAGAGGGATGCTGCAACAGTCATAAGTGTGAAAAACGGCCATAAGTCACTTTTTTCAATTCCGTTGTAACTTTGAATGGACAAATGGTTGTAGGGATGAGATTCAACCAGTGTTACTACCAGTTCAGTGAGAGTGTGTTTTGTGCAAGCCTGCGTGCTTTGCATGGGTGCATGTACAGCATTTGCTAAAAAAAACCTCCACTGTGCCACCCGGAGAGCTGACAAGCGTTGCACATGGGTGTGCAGTGTTTGAAAATCCTCCTCTTTCCTGTTTTTTCAACCTCAACTATGCCTCGCAAAGCAGCTGAGGTTGAAAAAGCAGGAAATAAAGGACAGCCAAGACAACCTGCCCGAGAGGGCAGGTTGGCCAAACAGAGGACCAGAAAGTCATCACAGCGAACCGGTTTGGTGTCAGATGCTCTTCAGAGCTATCGGTTCTATAGAACTGGGCTGAACCAGTAGTATCCCACCCCACTAAGGGTGTAAGTCTCTAGGACTACCTGTACAAGCACATACTTATTTCTCCTAAAATACAAAATGATGGGGGGGGGAGTGATATAATCTCATTTGCAACTCTTGAAGCTCTCCTAAATTCTAAATACCTCTATAAGCAGCTTTATCTTAAATGTCATAAAAGATATCCATCATAGATTTCTGCCAAGGTGGATTTTTGATATTCAATAGGACAGACTCTGCTGTGGCACCCACACACAGATAGATGCACTTAACAGAGTTTACCAATTCATTTGTTTATTTATGTAGGTATATCATCCCTCACGATAGTTTTGTTTTTCAGATAATGTTATCACATTTTGCAAAGCCTCACATAAAAAAACAACATAAATGAATAATCAAGAGCCTCTCTTTGAGGGAGATGGGAGATGAGCAATGGGAAATGACTTTCTGCTATTTTTTTTAATGTATCTAGGAATCACTAACAGGGAATGCTTGCATTAAAAGGAGAATGAAATAATCCTTCCCACCCTCCTTATCCTTCCAACAAAACTCTCTCTGAAATGAGGGATCTTTGGTGCTCTCTGAGCTCACTTGTTTTCTTGCAGACATTTCATTACCCAACTTGGTAACTACATCAGTGCTCGTGCTGCACTGATGCATGAGCACTGATGATGTTACCGAGTTTGGGTAATGAAACCTCTGCAGGAAAACAAGCGAGCTCAGAGAGCACCAAAGATCTGAGCTACAAATATTCCCCTTTATTAGTATCTCTGAAATGCCGGCGGGATTGATTTTCCCATCTTGTCTTCTTGCTCACCATATAATAACTGTCATCAGCTGCCAAAGCTTTGGAAAGCCCAAAATCACTGATCTTGGCATAATGCTGGTTGACAAGTAACACATTCCTGGCAGCCAAGTCCCGGTGGACAAAGTTCTTTTCTTCCAGATACTTCATTCCAATGGACACCTGGTGCATCAGTTCGACCACATTATTCACAGAAACCTCATCCCTAAAGAGAAAAGGAAGAGAGAGAAATCTCACAACCATGTTCCCGGACAAGTAATCCTCGTTTTACAAGAGTTGATTTAGGGACCGTTCAAAATTAGAAAGGCACTGAAAAAGGTGATGTGTGATCATTCTTCACACTTGTCAACTCATAAAATATTTATCTGGTCTTTTAGAGTTGCTATCAGAAAGAGAGGGGAGGGGTATTAATGCAGCAGCTTGCAAAACTGAAATTGCATTCCATAAATGTTTTCATGGATAGTTTCTAGGTGACCGAAGTTTTTGCCCTGCAAAATTCTAACTGGAGAGTATGATTGATGACTCTTGGCTATGGATGTGTCCCATTAGAGAATATGAATTATGATACACCCATGAGGTAGGGGAAAACCAGGGTCAAGGGTGACAATGAATGATGTGTCTCAGAGTCAGCTACACCCAGGTAGCACCGGTATGTTTACTCCTAATAAATCTTCTTTAAGCTCTGGAAATCCGGCTAGAGACTCGTGATTTAAATGGGGGTAACTACTGGAGCCCTGACATTACGACTGTTGCAGCAGCATCCCCAGGGTCACATGGTCAAAATTTAGGGACTTGGCAACAGACTTATGATGGTTTCAGTCAGAGGTGGTATTCAGCAGGTTCTGACCAATTCTGGAGAACCAGCAGCAGAAATTTTGAATAGTTTGGAGAACTGATAAATACCACCTCTGACTGGCTCCGTCCCCATCTATTCTCTGCCTCTTGAGTCCCAGCCGATTGGCTGGGTCTTCTTTTGTTGCCCTGCACAGGAGAACGGAGCTGGAAAGCAGACGTTAGTGGGGTGGGGAGGGAATGGGATTCTGCAGTATCCTTCCCCTGCCATACCCACCAAGCCACGCCAGAGAACTGGTAGTAAAAAATTTTGAAATCCCATCACTGGTTTCAGTGTCCCGGGGGTCACATGATCCCGCTTTTGTGACCTTCTGACAAGCAAAGTCAATGGGGAAGCCAAGATTCACTTAACAATATGCTACTAACTTAAGAACTGCAGTGATTCACTTAAACTACTCCGGCAAGACAGGTTGTAAAATGGCCAAAGCTCAATTAACAACGTCTCACTAACAGAAATTTTGGGGTCCACTGTAGTTGTAAGTCAAGGACCACCTTTATTTGATCTGCTCCTTATGGACTGGAACTTCACTCTTCCACTTGGTTACTAGTTACATCTAGATTGTTAGACCAAACACATTTGGAGAATTCCAGATAATGGAAGGTTTGATCTTACACACCACATATATCCTGCCTTCACTCATTTCATTATTAGCAGGTAGTGCTTGACTTACAACACATTCGTTAGTGATTGTTCAAATCAGAGTGGTATTCAGCAGGTTCTGACCAGTTAGCAGAAATGTTGAGTAGTTGGGAGAACTGGCAAATACCACCTCTGACTGGCCTCACACCCATCTATTCTCTGCCTCCTGAATCGCAGGCTGCTTGGCTGGGTTTTCTTTGGTTGCCCTGCACAGGAGGAACGGAGCTGGAAAGCAGGTTAGTGGGATGGGGAGGGAATGGAAGATTTGTATAGTATCCTTCCCCCAGGAGAGGGGAGGGATGGGTTTTTGCAATACCCTTCCTCTGTCAGCGCCCACCAAGTCAATGCCACCAAGCCACACCACACCCACCAAGCCATGCCCACAGAACTGTAGTAAAAAAATTTGAATCCCACCACTGCGTTCAAAGCTACAGTGGCATTGAAAAAAATGGCTTATGAGTTATAACTTTTTTGCACATTCAAACTGTTACAATATCCCGTGTGGTCATGTGATCAAAATTCTGCGACACTTGGCAATTTATCAGAGAGGATTTTTAGGCCCTGAGCAGAGTGATACTCATAAATGGCCCGTGTCAGTTTTCCCAGAGCCTCTCCCACCTCAGTGAGCTGAAAGGTGGATTATACGATATCAAAGACCCCTTCCAGAATAAATGACTTTGTGATTATCTCAGCGATACTGAACTGATGGTCATAAATGGTTCTAAACCCACATCCTGGAAAGATATAAATTTCTTGCATGATGTGATGGCATCCGCTCACTTCTTGGAAGACAAGAACTTGTGCAAGGGGCCACCTGATGCCATCTCCATCACCAGCATGAGAGCTTCGGCATGACATACTCCAATGAGACGGACAATGTAAGGATTGTCCAGCTGGTGCATAATCTGGGCCTCCTTCATCATTTCGTCCTGCTGTACCACTCCATTGCCATCTTTTAGCATTTTGATGGCTACATCAATTTGCTTCCTGGAAAGGGGAGAAAATAAAAAGATAGAACATCGATAGAACATAGAATAATAGAGTTGGAAGGGACTTCGGAGGTCTTCTAGTGCAACCCTTTATCATTTCAGACAAATGGCAGTCTCTTTTTGAACACCTCCAGTGATGGAACTGCCACAACTTCTGAAGGCAAGCTGTTTCACTGGTTGATTGCTCTCACCATTAGGATATTTTCTAGGTTGCTTCTGTCCTTAGCTTGTTTCCATCTTGTTTCTCATCTTGCCTTTTGGTGCTTTGGAAAATAGTTTGACCCCCTCATCTTTGTAGGAGCCCCTCAAATACTGGAACACTGCTATTTTATCAACCCTAGATGGAGACGCCAGTCATGATAGCAAAAGTAAGAAACAGTTGATGTGAGAAGCCTGAATTGTTTCGAAATGAATGCAACTCCAAACAAACAAAAAAAATGAATTAGCTTCAAACACACATGATTCATAGTTGTTCTCTTTCGTTCTAGAAATATCAACTATTTGGGGCAGCTACCTCCAATGAGTGCAATTTTATTTCCCAAACTAGCCCTGAAACAAAACAACTCTAGCATTCTGAGAAAAATAAAATGGCAGCCATCAGAAAATAGCTGCCGACATTGCTCTCTTATCTTGATCAGAGATACATATAACAAAAATTAACCACAGCAAACTCCGTGAAAGAGAATGGATGTAACGTAATTTCCTAAAAACAAAATGTGGGGTTTTAAAATAGAAACCAAGAAGAGAACCTCAAAGCAAAGGAACATATTGATTGTATCACCCCCATCTCATACATGCTTGACAAATAAATAAATAAATAATAAAATAAAGTCAAAGATACCCTCCTAGGGTGGGTGAGGCTATTTACTATTTTGGAAAGAGAGACCTAGGGACCTAGGTGGCAAAAGAAAGGACCATAGCTACTTTCCCTCTACCAAGTTAAGACATCCAACCCCAAATTATCTCCAAATTTAGGGAATCCTCCACAAAAGACAAACAAAATGAAATTTGATTTTTCTCATGGGGAATAGCAACTTCTGAAAACTGCTGATATCTGTTTCAGCATATTAAGAGAAATTTACCTCAAAACATGGCGTGCACTTACTTCCTCATTTTGTAAACTCCTTTCCTGACACACCCAAAGTTGCCCTCTCCCAGGTCCACTTCATCTATCATCAGACTGCTCCTTTTTAAGAATAGCTTCCGGTCCTTTAGCTCTTCAGGGTCACTGTATGGGCTTTCATAACATGAAGTGTCCATGGGCAAGATCCGTGTCCTTTTCCCTGCTCCTATTCCTCCCCCAAGAAAATAAAGTAGATTAATTGTGGGTTTTATGTTTGAAAATCCCCTTCCTTATTTCACAATTCCCCCTCCTTCTAGATTCAGTTCAAGCTACCCATGTTATATTAGTGACTTCGGCTCCTGTAAGATTGAACAATAAGCCAACTTATGTTTCATTGAAATTGAACAGAACTTTGATTAACCATAACAATATTCTTCTTATCATTAAGTAGTAGGATTAAATAACGGGAAAATTGTGGTCTCCATGCCACTCTGTGAGGCATTTTGCAAAAATCTAAGGGGAACCAGAATGTGAACGAAATTAGGAATTGGTACAATCTGTTGAGCTTACTTGGATTTTTGCTCAGACCAATAGAGACCTTAAAATATTAGAACCTTCTCACGATGCCTACACTCTTCAGCCTTATGGCTTCCTTTCTGTCCAAGCTCTTCTCACTTTCTCCAATAGCAAATTCAGGATTTCAGGTAAGGACTTGGATGACTTCAATCCATGGAAGAAAAGTCTACCAAGGGACATGAGTCTTCAAGATCCATGATACCTCTAGGTTGAAGGCATCAGGCCTTCATTGTTCTGAAGGAGAACAATGCTGGGGAAAATCTTTGTTTCCTAGTCATGAACATCCCAAGAAGCATCTCATTGGCCACAAGGAGCATCCATGTGTCTGTATGAAAAAAACTGTCTACTTTCTACCCTACCACAAGCTAAATAATCTATCCAGGGATTTAAAAAAAAGATATACAATTATACAAAATCTAAAATACAATATCTAAAAACACAATAATTAAAATAACTAAAATTCACTAGTAACGATTAAGACTGTTTCATACCCCCCTTCAGAAAAGTCCAACTTCTTCCAGAAGGCAAATGGAGTTAGAACTAAACAAACCTCCAACAGAAAGACATTACTTTGATGATTTTTCGGGCAAGTTATTAAGCAGGTACTTGGCTGATTATCCTGAGTTTCTGAAGTCAATTAAAAAAAAAAAAAACTCCACAAATGGCCNAAGTCAATTAAAAAAAAAAAAAACTCCACAAATGGCCACAAGAGAGTGATAAAGTAACACATATGTACAGTGTCTCCTAATTTTCTATCTATTCTATTCCATTCGGGATATTGTACAGTCTGTGTTATTTTACACCCTCCTGTGGTCACTTATAGTACTACTTTTTATTATTTTTTTAATGGAAAGAAAAGTAAGTTTCAAATGTTTTTTTTTAATGAAATGGCTAAAAATATATTTTTTTTTTCAACTTGAAATTGCATGGAGACTAGCAGAAAGTAAATACATGTTTTGGGATTCTAATGCTGTGGAGTTCTATTAAAAGTACAATAAACTTTTTTTCAAAACAGGTTGCAGCCTGAACAGTGGATGAGACCTTATAACATGATTTTTAAAATTTTAATTTAGGCTGGCTGACCACCCTGTTGGGAACAGCATTTCTTGCAGAATTGTGTTGCCATGTCTTCTTTTCAGACAGCAGATTGCAAGTTTTTCTTAGGATAGTAAAGTGTTGGTCTTGGTTCATCCATTCTTATTCATTTCTACCCTACCACAAGCTAAATAATCTATCCAGGGCTTAAAAAAAAGATATACAATAATACAAAATCTAAAATACAATATCTAAAAACACAATAATTAAAATAACTAAAACCCACTAGTAACGATTAAGACTGTTTCATACCCCTCTTCAGAAAAGTCCACCTTTTTCCAGAAGACATATTGAGTTAGAACTAAACAAACCTCCAACAGGAAAACATTACTCTGGTGGTCTTTCGGGCAAGTTATTAAGCAAGTTATTGGCTGATTATCCTGAGTTTCTGAAGTCAATTAAAAAAAAAAAATAACTCCACAAGTGGCCACAAGAGGGTGATAAAGTAACACATATTGTACAGTGTCTCCTAATGTCCTATTTATTCTATTCCTTTAGGGGTATTGTACAGTATGTATTAGCCAATGTGCTAATTTGTCAAGGACAGGGAGTCACACAATGTCGGATTATTCAAGAGAAGTATTAACAGTGAAAGGACATATTGACATGAATCAATATAACCTTTACTCTTTGCTTCTGTAAAAGAAGTTGCTTGTACTATTTTGCTAAAGGCTAGGTCCCACTGGCCGACGGACGCAAAAACGTATGCATAAAGGACACAGCGGACGAGCAAAATTTCGGGGGTGGCTCCAACCGTTGTCATCCGCTCCAAAAAGTGGTGAAAATTTGCATAAATAGAACGGAAAAGAACGGACGGGGGTAATACGTAGCGGGGATGTTAAACGGATGTTCATAGGAAGCCTAGCGGATGATAGCGGATGGAAGCAGATGACACATCCAAAGGGCTTCTGGGGGAGAATTGCGAAGCGGACGCATAGCGGAAGGAGTGGATGCATAGTGGATGACGCAGATGCATCACGGATGCCTAGAGGAAGCAAAGCGGATGCCGAGCGGATGTATATCAGATGCAAAGTGTTCACTGCGCATGCGGGGAGTATGAATTGCGTCAGCTCCGACGTGATATAAAAGGATGCAGTCCCACGCAGTCAGCATTCAGAGAAAAAAACGTGCTGCCACATACATCTTCAAAGAACACCATTGGTTCGTCAGTCAGTGAAAAAGAGGAAGCCGGTGCCTATTCGTGCCAGCCCTGGCAAGAAGGACAGAGCCAGCATCCCAACCCCGGCACTGACTCTGAAGCTGGTGGTGCCTCTGGTACTGCCTGGTGCTGCTTGTGTGCTGCTGCTGGTGCGGCTGCTGGTGCTGCTGGTGGTGCTGGCTGCTGTGCTGGTGCTGTGCTGGTGCTGCGTGCTGCTACTCACTTTGCTGCTGCTGCTGCTGCTGTGCTGCTGTTGTGGACCAGCCCCAAGGCCTCAAAGCCCTGCTGGCTGAAGGCCCTGCTGCTCAAGCCCCTGAAGGCCCTGCTGAACCCTGCCAGAGGAGGAAGAGGCCAGGGAAGGAGAAGGGAGAGAGAAACAGTACACCATTTCTGAGGCCCATGAGGAGAGGTGCGTGTAATGGCTGATGGGAAAAGAGTACCTGTGGAGAAAGGGCCACAGACCTATCGCACACCAAGAAGAAACAGGCAGCTTGGAGAGACAAGGCAGAGAGCCTGGGCTACACTGCAGATGTACTCCTGGGATGGTGGAAGCACATGCACACCTGGGTATGGCAAGCTACACCTCAAAAACTCTGGGCAGGCTGCTGTCAAGTTCACTGACAGGGAGATGTACGTCATGGCCAAGTGCAGCTTTCCTGGAGGGTGAAGTTCGCCACCAAGGAGCAGCCCTCTGACACCCCTCTCCCTCAGACAGCCCACAGACAGCCAATACTCTTCAGCCAGGAGCCAGCTACACTGTCCAGGCAGGTGTCTTCAGAGGGCCCCACGGCTGAGAACCCCCCCGACAGCTGCACTCCCCATGCCGCCAGACTTGGTGGATCCCCTGTCACAAATGGAGGAAGAAGCGCGGCAGCCACCAGAGACCAACGGACCCCACCCCCACCCCCAGCTCCACATGATAGCAGGCAGAGAGACAGACTGGAGGGCCAGGGCCACACTGTCCTGTTGGAGATCAGGACATGATGAAGACCAGCACAGAACTTCTCTCTCAGCTGGTCCACTTGAACAGAGGATTCTCCACTGCCACACTTTCATCACCTACGTGAGCCACACCCTGAGGGAATGCCCGAGCCAGTACCAGGTGATGAAGGAGAAGTACACAGCACTTCTGCACAACCCTCAAGGCCCAGCTGAAGCTGCCTCCTACCCAGTCCAGGTCTGCTCCTCAACCCCAGGCGATGTCACAGCTCTTCCACAGCTTTCAACAGCCTCTCACCTACCAAGGCTATGACTACCAGGACTTCCCACAGCAGAAGCAGACTTTCCCAGTCTAGGCCCAGGTTGATCGCATGCACAGACCGCCACACCTCGCCCAGCTGAAGACCAGACAGCCCCACTACACTCCTCCTTCCTCCACCCCACAGCCAAGCCCCTCAACAGACAATCTGTCACCAGTCTTGTGCCTGACATCCCAGGTACTTGATGAAGGGCCTTCTCAACCTCATGGGACTGAGTCAGCTCTCTGAGAGCTTCCTGAACCACCACCATCCCCTGTTGTACTCTCCGGGCCAAGCACCCCAATGGCACCTCAGACCAGCACTAAAAGCCACAGCCACTTCCAAGTCATACAGTTTATTAAAGACAGTTAATAAAGGTTATCTTTGCTTGAGACACTTGGTTCATTTTTTTTACTTAATAAAGTGTTGGTGAAAACCTTGAAACAAATGGTTAAGCCTTTGCATGCTTGTGGAATAGATAAGGATAGTTGTAGGGATAGATAAACCTCCAGTGCAAGCATAGTGGACTGTATGGTCCACCCTCCCAGCTGCCACACATATGGACCTTTATTATCAATAACAATTTTATTCATTGATCAACCACATTTCAAAATAAACAAAGCTCTTTATCAATGCCCCATTCATTGTAGGACCACTCAACATACATGGCACAATCTCATCAGTGTTGTGAGACAGGCTCAAGGAAGCATCCATTAATCATCTATCATCCTGTCTTGCCACTCCATTGCTCCAGCTGGGGAGTTGCACCAGTGTCTCAGGACGTTACGCTGCTTCTTCCCTTCACGTGAAGCTCTGTTGGGGCCTTGTACATCCACAGTGTCTATCAGGTTCGCCCTTGCCTCCATTCACCAGGCTCCATGTCCCCATTCCCTTGTTGATGTGTCCACAAGTCTGTTCTGCAACACTGTGGTAGCGGGTGCGCATGAGATTGTGCAGGATGCAGCAAGCTTCCACGATGCTCCTCACAGTCCCTGGGTGATGCTGCATGGTGGTGAAAAGTATCTGGAACCTGTTGGCCAGGTTGCCAAAGGCGTTCTCCACCACCCGTCTTGCCCTGGACAGCCTGTAGTTGAAGATCCTCTCTTCACGGGTGAGGTATCTTGAAGTGTAGGGCTTCATGAGGTAGGTTTTGAGGGAGAAGGCGTCATCACCAACGATGAAGTAGGACACATCTTGTGTGTCGTTGGGTAGGGGGTCTGGATCTGAAACCCATGATCAGGTTGCGTTCCAGCCCATCCTTGAGGTCACTGACGTTGTATACCTGGCTATCTGAAGCTGACCCGTTGCCTGAAGCATCGATATACATGAACTTGTAGTCAGCATCAACCATGGCAAAAGGATGATACTGAAGAAGCCCTTGTAGTTGAAATAAGTGGACCCTGAGTTGGCTGGAGCTTTGCAGGCCACGTGCTTCCCATCTATGGCTCCAATGGTGTGGGAAAGTTCCACCTCTGATACCACTCTTCTGCAAGTTTCCTCCAGCCTTGTTCAGTGGTGGGGCGCTTGAGGAGCTCCTGCAGGTATCTTCGATGATGGCCTTCACCATTCTCTGATCACAATGCTGATGGTGTTGTGTGGCACCCTCCACACATACTGCATGTTTTTGTATGTGGTTCCAGAGGCCAGGGTGGTGCAGAGTCAGTGCCACCTTCAGTCCAGGGTCCAGTGTTGGCACAGAAGTTGGTGCTCGGCTTGGTCAACCTGGGTCTCAGACGCTCTACAAGTTCGTCAGACATGGCTGGTGGCATCCTCATGAAGTGATGGAATGCACGAGGGTCTTCATTCCTCAGCTCCACCATCAACTGGTCATACAGTCCAAATTCCATTCTTCTCACGATCCATCCTCGACCCACACACCTCTTGGATGTCTCCTTCTTCTCCTTCTGTGTAAAACTTGTTACAGTCTGAACAGGGTTTGGTTCTGGTGATGAATGATCGCAGCTACCATACGGACTGTGTCATGATCCATGGTGGAGAACCATGGATGATGTGGAAGACCAAGACCAAGGGTGAAGAGGTCTGTACACCACGGCTGCTGGACTCATACTGAGATCCAGGTTATTTCTCCCCCCTTTTTATAGGAAATATCGGTAGTCCACTAGGTGTCCCTCTACATACTCTGACATACTGCAGACATCCTAAATATCCGAGAAACATCCCAGATACAAATGTTTTGTCCATTTTAATCCTTTATATACGAGATGCATCCGCTTCCATCCTTTCTATTTCCATGCTACTAACGCTTGTGTGACGTTCCGTGTACCTTTCGTTTCCTCCCTCTTTCCGTTTTCAGCTGCAGCGGATGTAAGTTGAGGGGATGGCGAGAGGATACAGCGGACATTTAACGGATGATAACGGACATAGAATGTTTGTTTCCCGTATATGCCGCGGATGTACATCGTACGCGGCGGAAAGTTCATCCGTTCAAAAAGTTTGTTGCAGCTCAAAACTTCTTGCACGGATGAAATCTCAGTGGACGGATGCTCGAGGGATAGAACGTATGAACACGTATGCAGTGAGTACACAACTGATGCATCGCATTTAATGGATGGCAAGCTTTTTTTTAACGTTTTACATCCTCTTTGCATCCGTTGGTGCAGTGTGACATGGGCTTAAGGATGGGAATCATTTGTTAGAAATTCATTCTGCAAGAGAATTGTATCCTTTTCTATCTGGTTCCTCGCCTCTGCAATTTGCTTCAGAGCTAGACACATCCTTGGAGACAATTCCCAGGAACATCCTGCTCCATAGATAAAAGGGGGGGTTGCCTAGGAGCATGAACACACACAAGGACAAGGAATACTGTGTAAAATAACAAAGTATGGACAGAGCACAGACAAAGAATGCTCCATGGATAAGGAAGGGGAGGGCATGGGCAAGACATTGCCCACATTAATAACGAACCTTTGTCTCTGATAGGATATACTTTGTTTCTATCAGCATAAAAAGTATATAATACTCTGAGCCACTCTCGCAAGGTGTGACTATTCCTCACATGCATTTTGTCTGTATGTTTTGGACATACTATTCACCCAGACTTTTTGCTTTGGCCAAAGAATAAAAAAAGCTGCTATTTTTGCAAGCCTCGTCTCGAGGCTTGGGGAAACTTTTGGGACCTTAAAACAGAATAACAGTCTTAAATGGTATAGGAAGTTCTGCTGGAGCAGGGGTTGGACTAGATGACCTCCAGAGTTTCTTCCAACTCTTTTACAGGTAATCCTCAACAGTTCATTTAGTGACCATTTGAAGTTACAACAGCACTAACAGTGACATGACCATTTTTCACACTTTATGACTGTTGCAACATCCCCATGGCCACATAATTTACATTCAGATGCTTGATGACTGGTTCACATTTATGACAATTGCAGGGTCCCGGGGTCATGTGATCATCTTTTGCAAAGCTTCCTTTGCAAAGTCAATGAGGAAGCCAGATTCACTTAACAACTACACTGATTCACTTCACAACTGTGGCAAGAAAAGTCGTAAAATGGGGAAAAACTCATTTCTTGCTTAGCAGCATAAATACAGGACTCAATTGTGGTCATACATCAAGGACAACTTGCATTCTGTTTAACCTCCAAAAATTATGACAGCACTGAATAAGGGGGAAATCTATGATTGGCCCATGAAATTGTGGCCGTTGCAGCATCCCTGCAGTCACATTATCACAATTATGGCTCACAATTATGACATCACAATGAGCCACGGTCACATGAATGCCATTTGTGAACTACCCTGCCAACAAAATAAACACTTTATCTTTATGCTGTATCTGCTAATACTGTTCTCAAACTCACCAAACGGCTCTGGTGTGTATCCATCTGAGTTCTGAGGTATGAATCTCCGACCAGCCTAGGAAAGTCAGAGCAGAGTTTACACTGGAGAAATTCAGGGCAGAAAATGTGCATCTATACCACTCAGTTGTGCTCTAAATCTTCAAATTCACAACAGAATACCCTACACCACCAGACTTGAGATTCTAGGCTTAAACAACCTTGAACTACGCCGACTAAGATTGGACTTAAGCATAGAACATAAAATCACATGTTACAACGTCTTACCAGTTAATGAATATTTCAGCTTTAACCACAACACAAGAGCATACAACAGTTATAAACTTAATGCAAACCACTTCAAGCTTGATTGCAGGAAATACAATTTCAGCAACAGAGTGGTCAATGTCTGGAACTTACTGATTCCATTTTCACCTGCTCAAACCCCCACTCCTTTCCCCTCAAACTAACAACCTCACCCTAAGAGATCTGTAACGGGCATACATAAGTGCACAATCGTGCCTACCATCCCATAATGGATGGTAGGGACAATACATAATGTTGTCCCCAAATATTAGTTCCTATTTCTTACATTTAAACTATGTTTATTCTTATTTCTATTGTATTGTAAGCTTTTGAATAAATAAATAAATAATAAAATAAAATAAAATAAAAAGAGACAAAGCAGGGATCCTAAAGCTAGTCAGGGAGTTGCGTGTCTGAATGGGGATTTCAATCCTGCCCAATGTTATCTTTTTTGGCATCCTTTCCAATGTTTCCCATAAAATGATTTCAATAGGATTTNGGGGATTTCAATCCTGCCCAATGTTATCTTTTTTGGCATCCTTTCCAATGTTTCCCATAAAATGATTTCAATAGGATTTTCCTAGCAACTGGTGGGTATGGGGTTCACCAGAACAGCAGTCCACTAACAATATCTTGCCCACTCCTTCCCCCACCCACCCCTAGTGTCAACTTTGAAATGGATTGGGCCTGTCGCAGCCATTTTCTCTGTTTTTCAGCTTGACACACTTTGGGGGGAGGAGGGAGCTGACAGCTTTGGAAGCCATATTGACACCAGACGCTTCCATACTGCCACATTCTTGAGCCTGGGAAAATGGGAGGAGGGGATATCTTGGAGGGTATGTGGTTAGACATAATAGCATTCTTCTACTGAGTCAAGGTTCTTATCTTGTGGGAACCAAGTTCATCCTAATAGATGCTGTCCAGAGACTGGAAGAGGTTACCAAGGAGACGCCAGAACACCTAATTGGACAGTGTGATCTGTGACGAGGGAGGGACCTGTCTAATCTTTAATTATACTGAAAGCCCAGGAAATAGCCAGAGTTGGTTTATTTTTCAACGAAGCCAAATTGGTGTACTCAGTGAAGCAGTTCTTTGAGAAAGTTAAAAAGTCTCAGAGTTCCTGGACTGGTTGAGTTCATTACTCAGAACCTTAGCATTCAGTATGAATGCCACTAAACTGCTGAAGAAATAGGCTTGAGGTTTGGAGCTACAACCAGATTCAGGGTTGTTGCTAAGATCGGAAACCCTTGTGGCTATGAGCATCACTCACCAGTTTAGGCCAGTGTATTAACTGCATCCTTCTGGCCCTCCTAATTCATGTATTTGTAACCTGAAGTCTCAATTGCTTACTACTGTGGCTACTGGTACCTCCCTCACTTCCTGACAAACCCTCGTCCTGCTCTAAAGATAATTTTAGCCTCAAAGAAACTTAAGAAGGGCTGAAGACAAAGCGCTAGTCTTCAGCATTACCTTTATTTCCAAGAATAGAGCTCTGGGTGTTCTGAGAAAGTGGAAACCTGTGAAGGTCTAAAATCCAGGGCTTTGTTTCTCTATGTGATTCCCTGCTCAGAAATATATCTATCTATCTCTGTCGGTCTATATCTGTGTCTGTGTCTGTCTGTCTGGCTGTCTGTCTGGCTGTCTAGCTAGCTATCTATCTCTATTATTTCTATCTATCCAGCATCTATCTATCTATCTATCTATCTATCTATCTATCTATCTATCTATCTATCTATCTATCTATCTATCTATCTATCTATCTATCTATCTATCTATCTATCTATCTATCTATCTTTCCATCTATCCATCCATCCATCCATCCATCCATCCATCCATCCATTCATCCATCCATCCATCTAGCAAGCTAGCTAGCTAGCATCTAGCTGTTCTACCTTCACACTGAAAGACTTCTCTGCCATAGTGATCATTCGTTCAGCTTTCAGCTTGTTAGTTTGTCCTTCCCATTTGCTTAGTCCCCCTGATTTCTGTCTTTGGAGAGGATTATTTTTAGGTTGTTTTATGACAGCTGTAAATGCTTTTGCGGGCAACATGAATGAGAAGGGATCCATAAAAGCATTCACTGAGCAAATGAAGACCACACTTACCAATGTAGATGGATGCGCTGGTGGCATTGGAGTGGCAGCTGTTGGAAAGAAGGGAGGAAAGGAACAATAGTGAAATTTATGTATACAAGCAGACCTCCATTTACAACAATTCATTTGGTGACCATTTGAAGTTACAATGGAACTAAGAAAAGTGACATGCCTGTTTTTCACAGCTACAACCACTGTAGCGTCCCTTATAATCACGGGATCAGAATTCAGATGCTTGGCAACTGACATGTATTTATGACAGTTGCAGTGTCCTGGGGTCATGTGATCACCTTTTGTGTCCTTCTGACAAGCAAAGTCAAAGGGGGAGCCAGGTTCACTTAACAACTTGTGTTATTAACTTAACTCCAGTGATTCACTTAACAACTGCATCAAGAAAGGTTGTAAATATATGACATATATACAGGCAGCCTATACCTAATGATAAACTGATCATGTCGTGCAAGGGCCTTCAAACTTGGCAAGTTTAACTGAACACCTGAAGTTGAGGGTCTTAAGGACTCGATTGTACTGACCTGGAGGAATTCTGGGAGTTGAGGTCCACAAGCCTTAAAGCTGTCAAGTTTGAAGACCCCTGATGTAGTGCCTCTTAGTGATCAGTAGCATATTCATTAATTCATTCTTTCACTTGGCATGGCTCCCCATCAGAGATTCATGACTCTGAGCAATTAACAATATAAAACATTTTTAAAAACAGAAAATGTCAACACATATAAATTATAACTGGGATGAAAACTAACTGATCAGTGATAATTGTTGTATGAGAATCCATCACACCTCCTGACCATACCAGGCTTGGTGACAGAACCATGGGGAGGCCCGGTCCCACTGGCCGACGGACGGAAAACATATGCATAAAGGACACAGCGGTGACATGGCTTAAGGATGGGAATCATTTGTTAGAAATTCATTCTGCAAGAGAATTGTATCCTTTTCTATCTGGTTCCTCGCCTCTGCAATTTGCTTCAGAGCTAGACACATCCTTGAGACAATTCCCAGGACATCCTGCTCCATAGATAAAAGGGGGGGGCTGCCTAGGAGCATGAACACACACAAGGACAAGGAATACTGTGTAAAATAACAAAGTATGGACAGAGCACAGACAAAGAATGCTCCATGGATAAGGAAGGGCGAGGGCATGGGCAAGACATTGCCCACATTAATAACGAACCTTTGTCTCTGATAGAGATATACTTGTTTCTTCAGCATAAAAGTATATAATACTCTGAGCCACTCTCGCAAGTGTGTATGACTATCCTCACATGCATTTCTGTCTGTATGTTTGGCATACTATTCACCAGACTTTTTGCTTTGGCCAAAGATATAAAAAAAGCTGCTATTTTTTGCAAAGCCTCGTCTCGAGGCTTGGGGAAACTTTTGGGACCTTAAAACAGAATAACAGTCTTAAATGGTATAGGAAGTTCTGCTGGAGCAGGGGTTGGACTAGATGACCTCCAGAGTTTCTTCCAACTCTTTTACAGGTAATCCTCAACAGTTCTATTAGTGACCATTTGAAGTTACAACAGCACTAACAGTGACATGACCATTTTTCACACTTTATGACTGTTGCAACATCCCCATGGCCACATAATTTACATTCAGATGCTTGATGACTGGTTCACATTTATGACAATTGCAGGGTCCCGGGTCATGTGATCATCTTTTGCAAAGCTTCCTTTGCAAAGTCAATGAGGAAGCCAGATTCACTTAACAACTACACTGATTCACTTCACAACTGTGGCAAGAAAAGTCGTAAAATGGGGAAAAAACTCATTTCTTGCTTAGCAGCATAAATACAGGACTCAATTGTGTCATACATCAAGGAAACTTGCATTCTGTTTACCTCAAAATTATGACAGCACTGAATAAGGGGGAAATCTATGATTGGCCCATGAAATTGTGGCCGTTTCGAGCATCCCTGCAGTCACATTATCACAATTATGGCTCACAATTATACGACATCACTGAGCCACGTCACATGAATGCCATTTGTGAACTACCCTGCCAACAAAATAAACACTTTATCTTTATGCTGTATCTGCTAATACTGTTCTCAAACTCACCAAACGGCTCTGGTGTGTATCCATCTGAGTTCTGAGGTATGAATCTCCGACCAGCCTAGGAAAGTCAGAGCAGAGTTTACACTGGAGAAATTCAGGGCAGAAAATGTGCATCTATACCACTCAGTTGCTCTAAATCTTCAAATTCACAACAGAATACCCTACACCACCAGACTTGAGATTCTAGGCTTAAACAACCTTGAACTACGCCGACTAAGATTGGACTTAAGCATAGAACATAAAATCACATGTTACAACGTCTTACCAGTTAATGAATATTTCAGTTTAACCCACACACACAAGTAGCATCAACAGTTATAAACTTAATGCAAACCACTTCAAGCTTGATTGACGAGGAAATACAATTTCCAAGCAACAGAGTGGTCAATGTCTGAACTTACTGATTCCATTTTCACCTGCTCAAACCCCCACTCCTTTCCCTCAAACTAACAAACCTCACCCTAAGAGACTCTGTAACGGGCATACATAAGTGCACAATCGTGCCTACCATCCATAATGGATGGTAGGACAATACATAATGTTGTCCCCATAATTAGTTCCTATTTCTTACATTTAAACTATGTTTATTCTTATTTCTATTGTATTGTAAGCTTTGATAATAAAAATAAATAAATAATAAAATAATAAAATAAAAGAGACAAAGCAGGGATCCTAAAGCTAGTCAGGGAGTTGCCGTGTCCTGAAGTTATGGATGGCAAGCTTTTTTTAACGTTTTACATCCTCTTTGCATCTGTAAGTGCAGTGGGACAGGGCCTTAAGGTCTTGTGAAAGGTTGAAAATGTCAGGGCCAATGTAATCTCAGGGTGGGGTGAATGGAACTTATCACAAAAAAGACTCTCTTCCTAGGCTCTGCTACATGAACTCCCTAATAGATAGGACCCAGAACATCTCTCTTCTGCTGGACCTGGATAGGTACAGTGGTGTAATTCAGCTGGTTCAGACTGGTTTGGGCGAACTGGTTGTTAAATTACTCCTACCCTACCCCATCCATTATCAAAGTGGATCCTGGGCACTGCACTGCAATGGAGAAACGGGCAACAGAGTGGCTGGCGTGAGGAAATGAGAAGACTGCTTTCCCTCTTTCTTCTCCCTGCTCATCCTCCTTTCCTTGCGCCAGCCACTTCATTGGCCGTTTCTCCATTGCAGCACCCAGGATCCATTTTGCTAGCGGGATTTGTGTGTGTTAATTTAACAACTGGTTCACCTAGGCTCAGGTTGGCCGTTGGTGAACCTGTTGTTAACCAATGGATGGGTAGATATAATTCAGAGAGGCAGTCTCAGAAATAACCTAGGCCCTGTGCCATGAAGAGTTACAACCACTCCGTTGAACTGAATTGGAAAGATATTGGCAACCAGTGCAGTTTGCAGAGCAGAAACATAACTTGGGCTGACCGAGAAGGTATACACAACTAAGCCCAAAATTTCCATTGCTAAGCAAGACAATGGATAAGCGAGTTTTGCCCCATTTTATGAGACCTTCCTTTCCACAGTTAAATGAATCACTGCAGTTGTTAAGTTAATGACACAGTTAAGTGAATTTGCTTCCCCATTGACTTTGCTTGTCAGACATTCACAAACTGTGACCATNGACATTCACAAACTGTGACCATCACCCTGAGACAATGCAACATTCATACAGTAAATACAGGGCAGTTGCCAAGTGCCTACATTTTGACTGTGTGACCATGGGGATGCTGCAATGGTCATAAATGCATGTGAAAAACTGTTGTGAGTTGCTTTTTTCAGTCCCATTCTAATTTCAAATGGTCATTAAACAAATGACTATAAGCCAAAAACTACTTATATAACTGCCTGCTGTCATGTATATAAACACCTATAAAATTGAATGCCCTGACTTATGGGGATAGGATAGGAATATGCATATGCAGCAAAAGGAACTCCTGGGACAATATTTTACAGAGAGTATTACTTTACTGATAATTCCATATAGGCACAGAAGAAGCAAAGCCAGTTCTGAAGTTTTCGCGCATGAAGCAACATAAGTAAAATCCCCTTTTCTCCCCTGGGCCACTCACTGTTCATTGTCCATTAATGATAGTCAATTTGTTTTGGGAAAGAGTTTGAGTGCCTTGGAACTACCCCATCGGAAATGCAGGCAAAGTTGCCACAGCAGGAGCATCCTGAGTTACTACTTAGCATGCAC
>BHFT01012568.1:0-13212 GCA_004320025.1 Laticauda laticaudata
CTTCTTGGATGAGAAACAAAATGTCTTCAAAGAAAAACAAGAAAGTCCAGTTGCCTCCTGAAAAAGCACCTTTGGGTCAACCATGACCTGGATGCCTGAGAATTTCCACAGATGTTGTGGTTGTAGGTCTTGTTGATACGTTGTGATTTAATTTTCTGGGAGGAAAGAATGGTCAGTGGAGAAGCAAGGTCATGCCGCCCTCATGATTGTGGCCATTCTGCTGTATTAATATTACATGATTAATTCCACTGACCTGGTCTACAAACTCCAGAGGACTATTTGTGTCAGCCTCCAAGAATACTTCTGCTTGTTCTCTTTCCAGCTGCCATAGAAACTGGGGGGGGGGGGGGNGGGGGGGGGGGGGGGGGAGAATAATTGGGCTTTGTGGAGGGAAGGGTGCTGGAGGGTAAAGTTGGTGAAATGTAAAACTTGGGATGTTTTCTTGACTATGCTCACTTGCTTACTGCACTGATGTAGCCTCTTATCTCTCGAGGCCAAGGCCTGCCAGATGTGTGAAACACCATCTGAAGATGCCCCACATGACATTATGCACACCTCAGATTGGATGGCCAGTTTGAACTATGGAGGGTGGGAATATGGGATACCTTTCTATAGGTGATTTTCGCGCCTTTTGCTTCAGATCTTGTATTTCTTCTGATGCTACTACCAGTTCAATTTTCAGTAAAAGTCCTTTCTCTCTAACAATGGAGTCTAAGGTTTTCTTTCTTGGATTTTGAATGGAGCTTCACCTGACATTTTGACTACAGCAGGGGTCCCCAAACCTGACAACTTTAAGACTTATGGACTTCAACTCCCAGAATTCTCCAGCCAGCATAGCACTACATGCAATCATACCTTTGCACTACAGCAAAGAGATATAGCACTAACTCTTGATTGACATCAGGAATTTTGACCCTAACCCTGCCAGTAGAAGTACTGAAATTGAAACATGGCTATCAGGGAAGGATGCAAAAATCTCTGTTCATTGACATAATTTTTTCCTTCCAAAACTTTCTGAGTTTTCCCCATGCAGAGGGGCAGGATCAGGACCTTCAAAAATGTTGATGCCTTGCCGGTCACTTCTCTGGATAAGGAATTGGATTTCAAGGCATTGACTTTCTCTGACATTGACAAAATTTTTTAAAAGGCAGGGAAGTCTTGCAAATGTGAAGGAGGTCAAAAAAGTCAAGATGGGAACTGAGACTACACCATTATATTCAGAGGTGGTATTCAGTCGGTTCTGACCAGTTCTGAAGAACTGGTAGCGGAAATTTTGAGTAGTTCGGAGAACCGGCAAATCCCATCACTGACTGGCCCCGCCCTCATCTATTCTCCGCCTCCCGAGTCCCAGCTGATTGGCTGGGTCTTCTTTGGTTGCCCTGCACAGGAGAATGGAGCTGGAAAGCAGGTTAGTATGGTAGGGAGGGAATGGGGATTTTGCAGTATCCTTCCCCTGCCACACCCACCAAGCCAGGCCCACAGAACTGGTAGTAAAAAAAAATTAATCCCACCACTGATTAATATTGTAATGTTCTTTTAAGTCACCTTGAGTTGCCTTGGACAAATAGGCAGCAATATAAATTCAATAAATAAGAAAATAAATTGAAGCCTGGTCTTTTTTTTTTACATGATCAGTAAAACAATGTTGAGGTTTTGCACTGTAAAGGCCACCATCTTAAGTTTTTTTACTCTCTCCTGCCAAAGCTGCTTGAATACAGAAAATCATCGACTTACAACCATTCATTCAGTGATTGTTCAAAGATGCAATGGCACTGAAAAAAAAATGGCTTATGACCTTTTTTTCACACTTATGACCATTGCAGCATCCCAAAGTCACTTGATCAAAATTTGGATGCTTTACAACTGGCATGTACTGTATTTATGACCATTGCTGTGTTCCCAGGTATGTGATCACCTTTTGACTAGCAAAGTCAATGCAGAAGCCGGATTAACTTAAAGACCATGTTAGTAACTTAACAACTGCAGTGATTTCCTGAACAACAGTGACAAGAAAGGTCATAAAATGGAGCCAAACTCATTTAAATGTCTCGCTCAGCAACAGAAACGTTGGACTCAGTTGTGGACATGAGTCAAGGACATACCTATAAATGTTCAAATTGCTCTGGAAATCTTGGTTAAAATCCCAAAATGAAGTACGTATTTCTTTTCTCCCTCGAGTTCCTTCTGCAAAGTCCAGGCTTATGTAAGCCAGGCTCTGCCATGTGATTAATTCTTCTACTTAACACAAGAGTAATCAGCTTTGTTTTTGTTGTTGGCAAGTAAAAGCTGTGAGGCTTGTAATTAAGAGGCATTTAATTGCCTGCATAGTTAGCGAGGTGAAGTCTTTCTGGATTTTTGTACCATTTAGATCAGAATCTGTCCTTTTTTCTCATCACTTGGGTGTTTTGTGTCTGATGTGTTGGGGGGAGGAGTGAACTATAATGAGAAGTTAGCATCTTTCAGGCGGAGATATTCGCTGATCTTAAGGCAGTTGCTTTTGTGTGAGAACTGACAAGTCCATTTTGAGGATGGTAGAAAGGACTCTAATTTTTTTTTTTAATATTAAGGATGTGAGAAGGTTTATCTTTTCCCTCTCATCTTTGAAATCACAAGAGTTCTCAGAAACCTTCTCCTTCCCTCTCCTCTCCTCCTCTCCTCCCCTCCTCTCTGCTTCTCCTCTCCTCCTCTCTTCTCCTCCTCTCTCCTCTCCTTCTCTTCCCCTCCTCTTCTCCTCTTCCTCTCTTCTCTCCTCCCCTCCCTCTCCCCTCCCCTTCTGCTCCTCCCCTCTTCCTCTTCCTCTCCTCTTTTCCTTCTCTATCCTCCCATCTCCTCCCCTGATCCCCTCCCCTCCTCCTCTCTCCTCTCATCCTCTCCTCTCTTCTCCTCCCCTCCTCTACAACTTCTTCTCCTTCCCCTGCTCCTTCCTTCCTTCCTTCCTTCCTTCCTTCCTTCCTTCCTTCCTTCCTTCCTTCCTTCTTCCTCCTCCTCTTCCTAAAACAATATACCTCAAATGGGCTAACTTACAGAATGTGTCTAAAGGTCAGGAGGCATGATCTCCATGGGGTTAAAATCTAGCAAATTTTGTAAGACATTTTATGACATGAAAATTGTCCTAAAGCATTTAATGTCATCATTCATTAAACATTTCCTGCTGATATTTAACGGTGCTGCACAGTTTAACAGGGTTAATTTCAAAGCTGATGCTTTTCCCTAAACTTGTCCAGGACATTCCAAGCTCTTTTCTGGATGAGGAAATATTTCCAAAGCAATGACCCAATGGGGCATGGGTTGTCTAGTAAATTAAATCCATTCCAAACCTGTGTGTGGCTGGGCCTTGTATACAGTATGCTTAACCCAGTTCATTTATTTATTAAGTCAATTTACATGGCTGCCATGCTTAATCAAATAATTCTGGGTGGCTAGCAAAAACAATAAGCATAGCATGAAAAGATATTTTAAACCATTCATTAAAAGCACAGTTGCGGCACCACGAAAACTCTCTAAAACTTGAGGACAAAAGGCACATTCTGGATTCCAAAACGCACATTCTTCCTCCAACACTTGGTGAAGTCTTCAGGGTCTTCTGAAAAGTAAGGTTGAGATTACGCAAATGTTTCTTTATTAAATTTACCCATATTTTGCCTTGGCACAACACAATAGGTCATAAACCAGCCAAATAGTCTACGTTAACACAACACACCAACTCACAAAAGCCTAACCAAGGTTTAAACTAACCAAGCTTAGATTTGGTCACATGGTATGAATGCAACAGTTCTCAAGTTTGTGGCAGACTGGATTGGGCCTGTTGTGTGAACCCACTGGCTTTTAACATCTTTTTTGACATGCAACCAAATTGTCACAACGTTAAAAATGATGTTTTGAGTTCTATTGAATATCAAGTCTGAGACATATGAAAACATGGCCAGGTTATGGTAAGTCTTGCAAAAAGTGTTAAGGTTGTGAATGATGGAGAACAGTATGTCGTTCAAAATAAGTTAAGAACTAGCTGGATTGATTAGAGAAGAATCGGTCTTTGTCTTGCTGGACATTATTTTCTGAAAGTGATTTGGAGCGACAAATTCAAAAGCTTGGGACCAGAATTTCCATTGTTAAGGAATAGAATAGAATAGAATAGAATAGAATAGAAGCTGGAAGGGACCTTGGAGGTCTTCTAGTCCAGCCCCCTGCTCAGTCAGAAAACCTACACCATTTCAGACAAGTGGCTATCTAATTTCTTCTTAAAATCCTCCAGTGATGGAGCGCCCATGATTTCTGGAGGCAAAGCTGATTAACTTCTACTAGTTAATTGTTCTCACTGTTAGGAAGTTTCTCCTGAATTCCAGGTTGCTTCTCTCCTTGATTAGTTTCCATCCATTGTTGCTTGTCCTGCCCTCAGGTGCTTTGGAGAATAATTTGATCCCCACTACTTTGTGGCAGCCTCTCAAATACAGGAATACTGCTATCATGTCGACTCTAATTCTTCTTTTCTTTAGCCAAACCCAAATCCTGAGTTGGATCCAATTTTATTTTATTTTTTCCTCCCCCAATTATTAATTGAACCACACAGTCATTAAGCAAATTCAGCTTCCCCCATTGACTTTTCTTGCTGGAAGCCCATTACAGAGATACAGATTAACAGAGTTGGAAGGGGCCTTGTAGGTCATCTAGTGCAACCCCCCTGCCCAAGCAGACCCTACACCATTTTTGACCGATGGCAGTCCATTCTCTTCTCAAAAACCTCCAATGATGACGTTGGGAGGGTCGCAAGTGGTGATCACATGATCCCAGGACTCTGCAACTTTCATAAATACATCCTGGTGACCCGGCACCTGAATTTTGATCCTGTGAACTTTGGGATGCTGCAACAGTTCCAAGCACAAGGATTGGTTGGACATCACCTTTTTCAGGGTCCTTGTAGCTTCAAATGGTCACTAAATCAGTGGTGGGATTCAAATTTTTTTTACTACCAGTTCTGTGAGTGCAGCTTGGTGGGCATGGTGTGACTTGGTGGGTGTGCTTGGTGGGCGTGTCTTGGTAGGCATTGCAGGGGAAGGATACTGCAAAATCTCCATTCCCTCCCCACCCCACTAACCTGCTTTCCAGCTCTGTTCTCCTGTGCAGGGCAACCAAAGAAGACCCAGCCGACCAGCTGGGACTCAATGGGAGGCAGAGAATAGATGGGAGCAGCGCCAGTCAGAGGTGGGATTTGCCGGTTCTCCGAACTACTCAAAATTTCTGCTACCGGTTCTCCAGAACTGGTCAGAACCGGCTGAATACCACCTCTGCACGAAACCAATGATGGCAGGTTGAAGACAACCTGGTGTTCATGGTAGGAATCTGAATTAAGTTCAGGAAGCAAAGCGAGAGGTGCAGTAAATAATTCCTCCTGACAGGTCTCTCTGCAACATGAGAGACAGGAAAATTATCCATCTATCCCTTTTATCACATATAAGCAGTCCTCAACTTACAACAGTTCATTTAGTGACCATTCGATGTTACAATGGCACTGAAGAAAGTGGCTTATGACCATGTTTCACTCTTACAGCTTCTCCATGGTCACCTGATCAAAATTCGATCGCCTGTCAACTGGCTCCAATTTATGACGATCACAGTGTTCTGGGGGTGTGTGTGTCATGTGATTCCCCTTTTGTGACCTCCTGATGAGCAAAGTCAATGGGGAAAGCCAGGTTCACTTAATGACCATGTAACCTAATTTAACAACTGCAGTGATCCCCTTAACAACTGTGGGGAGAAAAGTGATAAAAAGAAATGGGGCCAAATTCGCTGGACAAATGTTTTTTGCTTAGCGTCAGAAATGTTGGGTTCCATTGTGGTCGTAAGTTGATGACTACCTGAAATCCCAACCGCCACCTTGACTTCTCAGAGACAATTTCTGCACAGCAGACCAACGAACTGTAAGCCAGCAAAATCAGGAATTAAAGCCATTCAAGGAGACACACCCACCACCCATCCCTCTCCTTTGCACATCGATAATAGATTGCTTTCTGAATGTACTTCCTGTGGCCTGCAGTGGATGTCTTCTGAATGCGAGATTGCTAAACCACGACTTATTTTCTCCCCAATTGTTTAGCCTACCCAGAAGCAGAGATCTTTGTCAGAGTATATTCATGAACTGGAATAGAGCTTGGTAACAAGGTCAGCCAATGAATAGGCAAAGGAACTAAGTCAGCCAATGAGGACTGTTTTGGAAACTGAAACTAGAAGTAGCCTAGGTTGGAAACTGAAACTAAAAGTAGCTTAGGCGTGGCTCTATATTAAGCTCTGCAGCAGTAGTGGGATTCAATTTTTTTTACCACCGGTTCGGTGGCCATGGCTTAGTGGGTGTGGCAGGGGAAGGACAGTGCAAAATCTCCAGTCAGAGATGGGATTTGCCGGTACTCTGAACAATTCAAAATTTCCGCTACCAGTTCTCCAGAACTGGTCAGAACCTGCTGAATACCACCTCTGACTTGTAACATGTCTACTGAAGTTACCTGCAACATGTTTTTGTCTGAGTTTGCTCCATGTTGGAGAAATCTACAACTGGTTTGTATAATCTACTTATTATGTTTATAAAGATATTAAATTAAGGATCAGACATCTGTGTTATTTTTCTGGCACTGAATTAATGCTGCAAAACTGAATAATCTTGTTTAAATAATCTAATTAATAAAACTAATAATCAGCACAGAGGTGGCATTCAGCAGGTTCTTGCCAGTTCTGGAGAACCGGTAGCGGAAATTTTGAGCAGTTCAGAGAACCAGCAAATCCCACCTCTGACTGGCCCCACCCCCATCTATTCTCTGCCTCCCAAGTCCCAGCTGGTTGGCTGGGTCTTCTTTGGTTGCCCAGCACAGGAGAACGGAGTTGGAAAGCAGGTTAGTGGGGTGGGGAGCCACACCCACAGAACCAGTAGTAAAAAAAAATTGAATCCCACCACTGGTTCATCAATATTTTAATGCATCATGAAATCATCATCCTTTGCTGATTTTAAGCGTGCAATTCTGGTGGTCCCCCCTCAAAAAGGATATTGTGGAGGGAGGGAAGTTTCAGAGAGGGCAGTCAAGGTGATCTGGGGGGGCAAGAGTACTTTCCGCGTAAGGAAACTTATAGGTCAACTTCCCTGAAGTTTAAGGGCAGTTGCATGCTACAGTAGTTCTCGACTTATGACAACAATTGAGCCCATTACTGTTCCTACGTGAGACTGCTGTTAAGTGAATTTGCCCCATTTTAGGACTTTTCTTGCCACCATCATTAAGTGAATCAGTGTAGTGGTTAAGTTAGTAACATGGTTGTGCAATGAATCTGATTTTCCCCATGGACTTTGCTTGTCAGAAGGTCACAGGAGCTCAGGACGCTACAGGTAGTCCTCAACATATGACCACAATTGAGCCCAAAATTTATGTTGTTAAACGAGAAATTTGTTTTGCCCCGTTTTATGACTTTTCGTGGCACATTTGTTAAGTGAACCACTACAGTTGTTAAATTAGCCACATAGTTGTTAAGAGAATCTTCCTTTGATTAGCAGAAGGTTGCAAAAGGGGATCATTGACCCTGGGACACTGCAATTGTCATAAATGTGTCAATCATCCAAATTTAAATCACACAATCGGAGGATGTTAAAACAATCATAAGGGTGAAAAATAGTCATGTCACTCTTTTCAGTGCCATTGTACCTTTGGACGGTTAGTAAATGGACTGTTGTAAGTCAACTTTGACCAGGTGACTATGGGATGCTGCAATGGGTATGTGATGATCCCAGGGTGGGATACAAAATAAACACAATCACAAAAAACAGGTGAAGACCCTTTTATTCCTTCACTTTGCTTCCAAGCTCCAAATATCTTTGACTGGAGACAAAAAACTCCCCCACAAGCAGTTACAAAAAGGAGGAAAATGCCATTTAAATTATTAAGAGTAAAAAGCAACACAAACCAGGCAAGATAAGGGCTGGAGGACATCCACAGATAACAGAATATACACTGCGAAAGACACCAAACTTAGAGAGGAACCATAAACTAGAGATATTTCCATGCTTTGTTTCCAGCGTTCGCCCATACGCATGTCCGTCCTCTTATCCAATTGTCACAGCTGCAGCCCATAAAAAGGATCAAGGCCCTCTCCTCCCGAGTAGACCACATCTCTCCCTTATCCTCTCCTCCCTGCATGCCCTAGGATGGAGAGAGGATGTGCCTGGATCCTCCTCTGACTGCTCAGCCGGCCTCTGCCCTTCCCCAGCCTCCTCCACAACCTCCGGAGCCACACTTCCACTCCCTGTCGACTGTTCCTCCTCTCCCTCGGAGTAAGTCTCCACCAGAGGCATGGCAGGTTGTAAGTTTGAGGAACGGTCATCCCTCACTCTGTTCAGTGCCATTGTAGCTTCAAATGGTCACTCAGTGAACTGTTGTGAGTAGACGACTATCTGCATAGCTTTCTTGATGGTCCAAATTGCTGCTGCAAGGAATTTGCCTGTGTATGAAACTCCAGACACGTCACCTCTTCCAAAATACCAGCTGGTCCGATGGAGTCCTTCTCTGTGTACCTGGGCACAGGGGTGACTTCCTCTCCTTCTCTAAGCTCATGGGGCCAATGTGATGCTTGCAGCTTAGTCGTGGAAATAAATGGGATGCTGGAGGCTAGAAGTTTGCTTTGCAGGAGGCCAGGTGTCCCGTGATGCTAATGATGCTGAGGGGCAGGAAACCTGGCCTATCCTAGGAGAGGAGACCACAGGATTCTTCAGGCAGGATGCCAGGGACCTTGGCCCTCAGCTAAATGACTAGGCACTAAACAATTATCTTGCCAAAGTTTTAGTGACTGGAGGTGATTCATAGTTGCCAAAAGTGAAAAGGCGAAGTGATGGTTTTGAAGTCTGGATTAATATCCTTGCCAGATAAATCAGTCTGGATTAAGCTGCCTTCTAACAATTTAATTATTTCTCCTTTCTCCCCGGCATTCTTCCCCAGCCAAACAAGTTTTGGGGTGGTCAGATATCATGCTGGGAGTTGATAGTTGGCTATAAGGTGGACTGACCAGGCAGGCTGCACAAGGATAGGGGAAGAAACTGGGCTGTTGTTTCTCCTGGAGTTCCTAGAATTGAGGAAGTACAGAAAAACTTCTTCGCAGAAACAACCAAAAATCAAAAAAATAAGTTAAGGTCACTGGGGAGGATACACATCTTATCAAATGTTGATGCTACCATTTGGGGACAAATCTGATTTCAAAATAAGCAACCAGGGTTTCAAATCAGGCCTGAAGCAGTGCAGGGGATTTTTTATTTGCAGCAGGGGATACTAATATTCAAAGGTATTTTGAACCAGGGATCTCCAAACTTGGCAACTTAAAGACTTGGCATGGCTGGTTGAGGAATTCTGGGAACTGAAGTCCACAAGTCTTAAAGTTGCCAAATTTGGGCAGCCCTGATTCACAGTGCTGGGCTACAACTGGGGATCTAGGTTCTTGGACCTCCTCAGCCATGGGGAGGGTGGTCTTGGGGAGGGGGGTTCTGAGTCAATTCCTCCCCTCAGCCCAAGAGTGGTAAAGATGCTGTATTAGGAGTGAGGAAACCCAAGTTTTGGTCCCCCCCTTAGATCCAGAAGCTTTGGGCCAGTCAACTCTCTGACCCAAAAGTGAGAGTGGTCTGAGCAATTGAATCTCGTATTGAATTACGAGACCCAGATTACACTCCTTCCTCAGTCATGGAGGTTCATTGGCTAACTTTGGGTCAATCCTTTCCTCTCAGCCCATCAAGGTTCACTATGAGGTAATTAGTGAGGTTGCTGGACTGCCACAAGGAGACCCTGTCTGTAGTTTCCTCTCAGTGGCAGAAGCTCCTTGGAGGACCTTGGACCACTCCCTCCCTCTCTCATCCAATGTACCTCACAAAGTTGCTGTTCAGGAAACAAATAGGAAGGGGGAAGTATTCCTTACAAAGCTTTGAAATTCTGAGGGAAAGATAGGATGTGCAACAAACAATAAAATAGAGAAGGGCAAACTTGTGGACTGGACTGATATTTACAACAGCTGTAGCATCCAGAGTCACATGATCACCATTTTCACACATCCCTGCAGGCTTCCAACAAGCAAAGACATGGGGGGGGGGATTGGATTCACTTAACAACTGCATGATTTGGTTAACAACTGCAGGGATTTGCTGAATAATTGTGGCACAAAAAGTGGTAAAATTGAGTGTAGCAACTGCCTTGCTTAGCAACAGGGGTTCTGGTTGAATTGTGTTTGTAAGGAGAGGACAATCTGTATTTCGTTTCCAAATTGGAAAACGTTGGAATAATCTCCTGCTTTACCCATCATTGTCCCTCTCTCCCATCCGTGCGGTGTGGACATTTCTCTTTTCTATGCCCAAATGCTGAGGTACCCAACCCACACATGTTGACTCAGAAGCAACATAAAAACTTTCCTCCCCCCACCACCTCCCATTGTGGTTTCCCTTCCCTCGGCTAATAAAGCCCTTTATCTTCCCCCATCATCTCATGTGATTCAAAAATGCAGAGTTAATGAGAATAATTGTTCCCCATATTCTGCTATCATGCCACTTTGAAGTTTTTCAAGCAACTTTCATTCACCAGCGCTGGGTGAAAATAAGTATTTACTGCAGCGTGCTGGGCAAATTATGCCACAGGCATGTCATTTCCCTCAGTTTTCTGTCTTGTCTGTACACAGCAAAGAACAAAAGGTTTCCAGACAAGCAGTGCAGCCTTAATACCTGCTGTCTCCTTTTTCCTACCCTTTCTTCTTCCTCTTCTTTTTCACTCTCCAATCTGGCAGCTTGGCAGAATCTCCCCAAGGCAGCCCCCCCCCTCAACCTGGTGCCTTCCAGATGAGTAGGACAAGCTGCAGGTTCCCAGGCAGTCAGTGGGTGGGGTCCCTTGGGAAGGAAAAGCAGGGAGTCCAAAACATCTGGAAGGCATCCGCTTGGAGAAGGCTGCCGCGAGGGTTCTGGAGCAGGATGGAGCCCTGGTAAGTTCACCTCCTCCTGAAGTGCTGCCTATCAGGTTGTTTAACACCTTAAAAGCTGACTTGGGCTTGTTAAAGGAATTTTTCCAACCTGGTCTCTCTCTCTCTCTCTCTCTCTCTCAGGCACACGCTAACCCTGCTGCTCTTCTCAGGGAGTTGGGGATAGGCAAGTAGGCAGGAAAGAGTTTGAAGATGGATCAACAGGTTATTTTATTTTTATTTTAACAGATCCTGGAATGAAGCCGCTTTGCGCAAAACTGTTTGCTAGGAGAATCTTCTTCCCAGCATCTAGTCAGGAGAAGACTTCCTTAAATCTAAAACTTTCTTAAGACTCAGGGAATTTGCATACACACACACACACACCCCATTTCACAACCTCAAATGGGCAGCCTAATGCTTTCTAAAAGCTGTGAGCTGCGTGTAGTTTTGAATGGGGGGTGATGGGATATGAAATACAATGGGATTTATTTATTTATTTATTTATTTATTTATTTATTTACTGTAGGGCAGAAATACAAGGGGAGAGGCCATGTGAATTGTTTTCAATTTTTTCCTTCTTTCCTTCTTTCCTTCCTTCCTTCCTTTTCCTTTTTCTCTTTTCTTTCTTTCTTTCTTTCTTTCTTTCTTTCTTTCTTTCTTTCCTTTCTTTCTTTCTTTCTTTTAGTCAGGTTTAAGTTTTTGTTAAGTTGTACCTCTTGGCAGAATGTTCATAGTTCAAAGGCGAAAAAACCACCTCCCCCCACAAAAAAATACTCTGCTTTGATTGGCATTTGCAGAGGCTGAATGGTTGACAATCTTATGCATCACGCTCCCACCACTCCAAAGAAAAGAACTGCCACATTGAAAAGAAAAGGACAAAAAATACAAATTTGCAGAGGCAAAGGTATATGTTCTTATCCACCCATTTTTCCTAGACTTTAAACTGAAGAGAATAGAGCTCATTTCCTGGGAAAAAAAGGATGACTCAGTCAAACTGGGAGTCTACAGTCTGCTCAGGTTCTTTCATGAGATCCTGCAAGATTTCAGAGCTCCCACGCAAGATCTCAGGAGATTTTGGAGCAAGATGTGCCATGGGATGGGGCTAAGACCTTGTGCAGCTAGCAGGCAAAGACAGCTAAATGTATATCATTCTTGCTTTCACTTAGAGCCTCCAAGACTCCATGCATCTGTATGTGCTGTATGTATGTACATATATTATTATTATTCATTGTTTGGGTTGCCCATCTCTCCTATAAGGCAACTCTCGGCAGCTTGCAGATGATAAAATGATAAATAGAAAAGTAATTAAAATGTTAAAATGATGCAGATTAAAAATGTAAAACTGTACAAAAAAAGGACTAAGAGATGGACAGCATGCAGATGAGGTCGTCTTAACCTGTGCCAACCATTTCCAGACAGTGGTGAGTGATTACTTGGGGCACCAAGCCAACTGGCTACTGACTAAATTTTAATATCCTTCAGAAGTCCAAAAGGAGCAAGGAAGGAAGGAAGGAAGGAAGGAAGGAAGGAAGGAAGGAAGGAAGGAAGGAAGGAAGGAAGGAAGGAAGGAAGGCTAATTTTAACAATTAGAATTGAACAGAATTCTTTATTGGCCAAGTGTGATTGGACACACAAGGAATTTGTCTTTGGTGCAAATACTTTCAGTATACATAAGAGAAAAGATACATTTGTCAAGAGTCAAGAGTTAAGAATCATAAGGATAACTGGGAGATAACTATTAAGGATAACTAGGAGACCAGGATAAATCACCTTAGACCAGGGGTACCCAATCTCTGGTCTGTGGACCTGCACTGAATTATAGCATACCAGAAATTGGGCCGCACAAACAAGTGAAGCCCCTTTGGTGGGATGCAGGCAGCACGTGAAACCATGCCTGCTCTGGTCCATGGAAAAATCTGTCCACAGAACTGGTCCCTGGTGCCCAAAAGGTGTACTTACCATGTTACAGAGCCCCTGATGATGACATTGAACATGCTAACAAGCTAAATACACCACAAACATGAGCAGCATCCTGCCCACATGCTTTTATCTTTCTTGGTGACTTCAATCGACCTCATATTGACTGGACCCTGAACGAATGTGCAACTGAACACACACATGCAACCTTCTACAATGCAGTAACAAATCTGGGACTAGAACAACTAGGAACCAACAACACTCGACTTAACAACTGCCTTGATCTCATCTTCTGCAATAGTTTGAATTCAATTTATGGAATACAAATTAAAGAACCTTTTTCCA
>BHFT01012576.1:0-13711 GCA_004320025.1 Laticauda laticaudata
GGGGGGGGGGGGTAAAACCTTGTTAAGTGGAGCAGCATCTGATGCTATTCCCTGGTTTACAACAGAGATTCCTTATACCATCTCCTTTAGGATCTAGGGTCCCATAGACAGGTAGAAATTCAACAGGAATGTATTTTTTTTTTACTGTAGGAGAAAATAGATCATGATCTGTATACAGCATCAATGAAATTGATGTGAAATAGGTGTTTATCTAACCGCCTGTTCAAAAATGTTAGCGTCGACCAGGGGACAAAGTAAGCGTTATCATCTCGATTAATGGACACGTTTATTTGTGCTATTTAGGAAAAAATATATCTCGACTGTTGAAGAGAAAAAGAAAAAGAAACGAAGGCTCATACAGGCCATTTTTTAGACGACTCCAAAGGTCCTTAAGCGACAGGACCTTCCGCCAAATCCCAGTGACGGATCAGAGCGAGAGCGAGAGGAGGCTGGCTCGTCCCTCCTGCATATCGTAATAGTACAGTCCAATCCGAGACGTTCCCTATCGTGGGGACGGTACCAATGGTGTGAAAGGGGGGGGGGAAGTGTTGCCTCCTGTCTCCTTACTTAGGGTCTCACCAAGGGCTCAGTCCGCAGAGCATTTCTCAGCAGCAAAGAGACTCTTTGGGGTGTCGAGGTACGGAAGGAAGGAGGGCAGCGGGCGATTTTCCTTCCCTTTGCGACAATGGCAAGGAGTTGGGCCTGCTTTCCTCCTTCATAGGGCAGGTGTGTGTAGTAAGGCTGAATGGGGGTCATGATGAAGTTGGTAAAAGAGTTAAGACCAAAGAATGCAACGGTGGGGAGGGTGCATGTTGTGCCTTTGCATGCATCTCTGCCCTTGCCATAGCTCCTTCCAAACTTTTTTTGGGAGCAGGCCTGGTGCCTGCTGCATCAATTGCTTGAATGGGGTAGATTTTAATGCCTCCTCCCACTCCCCACCATTGTCTCTGTCTGAGTCCCCGGTTCTGGCTTTGCATGCCAGCAGTTTCGGCTGCATCCCTCCTTCCTTGGAGCTGCACGGAGCAAAAAGGAACATCCTGCTTCTTCCTTACAATCTCGTTTCTCAACCTGAGCCAACCTTTTAAGAGGTGTGGATTCTGGGAATTGAAGTCCATGCGCCTCCCAAAAAAGAGTGGCATCTTCATTGCTGTTGAATTGCGCACTGGGCTTGTTTCTCCTGTAGCAAGAGAATTTATAAAATGGGTGAGTTCAGCGAGGCAATTCTCCTCTGAAACTGAAGCTGGGCGTGGTGTCCATTTCCAGATTTTGTTTTCTGTGTAACTTTTTCTGTTTAAAAGAAAATGAATTTTTATTTTGGGGGATTGGAGAAGTTTCTGATGGATCAATTATTGATTTATTTTTATATGTTTCCCACACACACACACACTCTTCTTCTGAGCGGGCTCATCTACTTTGCAGGAAGATGCCTCCAAAAGATGCTTTTTTCCAGGGCAACCATGATCTGGATGACTCAGAATCTCCACAGCTATTTAGCAGGGAGATGTGGGGGAGAGGTTTCCTGCTTATTTTAACCATCTGTTGTTACCTAACCATTTATGCTTTTTTTCCCCTCCCTTCTACCATCTCCATCTTCCCCTTGGCTTGAAGGATGGCAGCTCGGCGTGCAATAAAAGCGGTCTTGGTGGATCTCAGTGGTACGCTTCATATAGAAGACTCAGCTGTGCCAGGAGCCCAGGAAGCTCTTAAAAAGCAAGTTATTTCTTCCAAGTTCCATCAAAGTATGGGCGGGAAAGTGACAGTTTTACCAATCCCATTTCTTAGCTGAGAAGATGCTTTTGCAAGCAGGGGTATCACTTCCTCCCCTGCCCCTTGTTTGTATAGTTGCATCTTAAAATGCAAAATTGTCCTCTTGCAACAAAAGAAACTCCTGTTTCTTTAGTTATTAATTGCTCTTGTTGGAAGGAAAAATCCACCTGGTTCAACTCTAAGCCGGGAGAAAGGCACTAGAAATAAAATGGAGGCTGGAGGCTGGTTGGAATGAAGGTCCATTTATTGATGAACAGAACCACCTGGGATATGGTTCTGGGACAGCTGACAAAATAGAGTTTTGAGTGAATGGATTTTTATACCTTCTGGATTCCTATGGGGTCATTTAGGGGTCATGGCTGGCTCTATAGGCAAAAGGGGAAATGCAAATCTTAGGTGTCTGAGCTAATTTTGTCAAGCTTTTGTTTGTTGCTTATCTGAGTTTGTATCTTGACCCAATCTTTCTGAATGGATTACCAAATCTGCATTTCTAAAAGCTGGCCTCAGTTTCTGCTTGGGGTAGGGAAACGGGCTGGTTTTTGCTTCCCTTAATTTTTTTTTTTTTCATTTTTCCTTTTCTGGGAAATGTTCAATCCTGCCTTTTCAATATCTCCCAAAATATTTCATTCTTCGGGAGGGGAGGCTTCCCACAGGTTTATTTATTTATTGGTCAATTTAGATATTACCTCTCTCACTGAGTGAGAGTTCTGGGCAGTATGCAATTAAAACCTAAAAATCTAAAAACCATATAAAAATAAAACACATCGGTAAAAGAGCCAGGTAAAAAAACAGCATAAAATAAAAGTTAAAAAGTAAGGGGAGAGCTATTAAGGCATCAACCACCTCCAGGGTTGAATGCTGCTAGGGCCCTGATGGCAAACCTATGGCACGCATGCCATGGGTGGTACGTGGACTAATTTGTGCAAGCACGTGAGCCCTAGCCAAACATACCTGCACTGCACATGTGCACGACTCACAGCTGATTTTTGGCCTGTTTGAGGCCGTTTTTGCCCTCCCAAAAACTCGAGGGAAGCTCTGCAGCCTCGGGAGGCCGAAAAACGGGCCTTCTGGAAATACCAGAAGTGTCGAAACAGGCCCCTTATTCGGCCTCCAAAGGCTGCAGAAGCCCTCCAAAGTCTGAAAACAGGCACTTCTGGTATTTCCGAAAGGCCCATTTTTCGGCTTCCCATGGTTGCAGAGGCTTCCCGGGAGGATGAAAAAGGCCTCAAAATCAGTTGGGAGGTAAGTGCATGCACAGTGCAGGTAAGGGGCTGCAATGGGGGTGTTGCACAGGCATGCGCGGGGGGGCAGATTGCATTGTGGGTGCCAGTGTCCGTGCGTGCTTTTGGCACACCACAACAAAAAGGTTCGCCATCACTGTGCTAAGGGAACCCCACGTGAGTTAGCCTAGCCAGGTCTTCAAGCTCTTTTGAAAGGCCAGGAGAGTCGAGGCCCAACTCACCTCAAGAGAGAGTATTCCAGAGGGTGGGAGACACAGCAGAGAAGGCTCACTTCCTAGATTCCGCTAGTTGTAATCCTTTAACCTATAGGATCCATAACAACTTTCCAGCCTGACCTGGAGGCACTGGCCAGGAAAACTTATAAAAGATGCAGCGAGTTCCTATAGAAAACAGTATTTGGTAAAATTCTGTTTTTGTGTTCATCTCAACTTGATGCAACTGTGATACAGCAAAAGCAATAGCACTTAGACTTACAGTCCACTTTACAGTGGTCTTACAGCCCTCTCTAAGCAGTTTACAGAGTCAGCCCCCAACAATTGGCCCCCAACAATTTGGGTCCTCATTTTATCCACCTCGGAAGGTTGGAAGGCTGAGTCAACCTTGAGCCTGGTGGGATTTGAACTGCCAAATTGAAGTAGCTTGCAGTACTGCACTCTAATCACTGCACCACTGAGGCTCCATGTAGTACCTTGGTATTCAATTGTTTCCAAACTCTTCAAATTTGATCCTTGATGCATTTTGATGTGAAAACGTTGCCCCAACACTCGTGAATCTTTGGTATTTGACACTCTGCAAAAAAGGAGAGAGGGGCAGCTGCAGAGGGAGGGCAGGCCATGCTGGGAAGGTCTCTGATAGGAAAAAGGATAGACAGAAAGTCCTTCCCGGCAAAAAAAATGAAGGATCATGTTACAGGCTACCTGGCAGGCATGGTTTTTAGTGCTCATTGTGCCTTCTGGAACCAATTAACGTTGACTATCGAGGTACCATTGTACAGATAGTCCTCAACTTACAATAGTGTCAGTGTAGTGACCGTTCGAAGTTACAATAAGAGCCTCGGTGGCGCAGTGGTTAGAGTACAGTACTGCAGGCTGATTCTGCTGTCTTCCAGCTGCCTGCAATTTGGTAGTTCGAATCTCACCAGGCTCAAGGTTGGCTCAGCCTTCCGTGCTGAGTTGGTAAAATGAGGAGCCACATTATTGGGGGCCAGAGGCTGACTCTTTAAACCACTTAGAGAGGGCTGTAAAGCACTGTGAAGCGGTATATAAGTCTAAGTGCTATTAGGAAGGAAGGAAGGAAGGAAGGAAGGAAGGAAGGAAGGAAGGAAGGAAGGAAGGAAGGAAGGAAGGAAGGGGAAGGAAAGAGCCAGGGTGGCATCGTCGTCAGATTGCACTGCTGCAGGCTAACTCACTGCTCACTGCCAGGAGTTCGATCTTCATCGGTTAACGTCGACTCAGCCTTCCATCCTTCCGAGGTGGGTAAAATGAGGATCCAGATGGTTGGGGGCCAGAGGCTGACTCTAAACTGCTTAGAGAGGGCTGGAAAGCACTCTAAAGCAGAATAAAAGTGCTACTGTGCTATTGCTACAATAGCACTGAAAAAAGTGACCATTTTTGACAAGACCATTGCAGCATCCTTAGGGTCACGTGATCAAAATTAGATTCTTGTCAAGCAACTCATATTTATGACGGTTGCAGTGCCCCGAGGTTATGTGGTCACAATGTGGCAACTTTCTGACAAGCAAAGTCAATGGGAAAGCCAGGTTCACTTAACAACTGGGTTCCTAACAACTGAGGCGATTCACTTAACAACCGTAGCGAGCAAGATCATAAAATCGGGCAGAACTCCCTGAACAGCTGTCTCACTTAGCAACGTAAATTTGGGGCTCAATTGTGGTCATACGTCGAGGACTGCCTGTGGTAGGATCACCCACAATGGTACTTCTGCGACCAAAACACCATCAGCTTCTGTGTTTCTCCCGGCCAGGTTGCGCTGTGCTCCTGTGGCTGTCCGATTTGTGACGAACACGACCAAGGAGTGCAAGCAAGACTTGCTGGAGAGGCTGAAGCAACTTGATTTTGACATTAAGGAAGACGAGATCTTCACATCTCTGACGGCAGCCCGAAATTTGTTGGAGCAGAAAAAGGTCCGGCCTTTGTTGATGGTGGAGAAAAATGCTCTGCATGATTTTACAGGTATCTGTTCTGACCCAGTCTCCAAACAGAACCAACACTCTGAAGTTAACTTCAAAGAATCCTTTAGTTAGGAACCCCAGCGAAAAGTTTCTCTGTCACCACAGGGTGATAAGTCTATCTTCCGGAAGATGAATAATTGTCTGCCACACCTATTCATCTCCATTCCCTGCCTTTTCCTTCAAGAGCTAGGGTGGGGCTTCATTAGCAGCAGTGGCTCTTCCATCCCAAGGACAGGCCCATAGATTTCCCCTGCTCTCCTCTCCTCTGCCTTTGTACTGACCCAAACCTTGTTCCAAGGAAACAAACACCAGACGGAAGTAACACCAAAACCTTTTAATGATCCTTTACGAATTCTGTTCCTTCCCGGTTAAAAGGCTGTTTGAATCTAATTGTCTCCAATAAGAACAAGCCTTGCCAAGGTTGTGCTAACCTGCCAAGAACACCAGATAAAGTTACCAAGAAATATTTCAAACACAAAGAGTCTCCAAACATCAACCAAGATATTCCGAACCTCCACAAGGCTTGAGTGCAAAAACCTCTTTGCTTCCTGCAAAGAACTCTGGTTTCTCAGCTGGCTTTTATCTCCTCAGGGAGGGGCCATTCCCTTGCAGCCTTACTCCCAAGTCGCCCGTGCTGCTGCAGTTGCTCTTTCCTTCAAGCAGCCCTGCATGCACACGCACTTGGCACAGGCTCCTTGGGGACCTCTCCCTCATTGCTGCCAGCCTCCACAAGCTCCGAAGGCCGCACTCCACTCCCTGATAGTCCTGGCCCCATCCCTGCATCACACGCAGGACCCTCATCTGAGTCCTCGCTCTATGAGACCTCAGCCGTCCACATCTGCTGCCAGAGAACCACAACAGCCTTCTGTGCATCCACACAGGCACTGGACCCATCTGTTCCTCCTCTTCCTCATCAGCCACCTCCAGACCTGGGGGCTGTTGACTCTCCACCTGAGGACTCACAGATGGCCCAGGCTCCACCTCTATCTCTCTGTCTCACTCTCTGACAACTCCATTCCCTCTTCCCCCTCGCAGCTGTCAGGTTGCCTTGATGCTAACCCTGCCTGCCACTCCTCCTCCTCCTCTGATTCGGATGCTGGAGGGGCCGGCAGCCGATGGGCCACAACAGTAGCCTAATATAACCCTCCTTGCATAAATATAGCATTATACAGTATGTATACGCATCGACATGTATGAATGATTTTACTGTTGCTATACTATAATGGGAGTTAGTTTAAGGCTGCAGGCTGGTAGCTGGGAGACTGTGAGTCCTAGTCCTGTGTTGGATTCGAAACCAGCTGTGTGCCAATTGCCAAGCAGCCAATTTTTGATCACGTGTCCACAGGGATGTTGCAACGGTCGTGAGGGTGAAAAAAACGACCGTAAGTCACTTTTTTCAGTGCCATAACTTCAAATGGTCACTAAACAAACTGTTCTGAGTTGAGGACTGCAGATAGTCCTCGACTTACACCCGTTTGTTCAGTGACCATTCAAAGTTACAAAGCACTGAAAAATGTGAGTTATGACCGTTTTTCACCGTTACGACCTTTGGAGCATCCCCAGGATCACCTGGTCAAAATTCTGGCCTTCTCTCCACTCTCCATGCTCAGGGATCAGGAGGGGGCAGTCCTTGCTCATCGCCTGAGCTCTCTCTCTCTTTTGTTCACTGCTTCTAACCCTTCTTGGTAATCCTGCCTCCCTTCCTCCCTGCCTACATGCCATCCCAATCCTGTCAGGCCAGGGCCTGCTCCTCCCCATTTTCCTCCAAAGCCAACCAAGCCACCCCATCCACCTCCACAGGCTCCAATTCCGTCTTCCTCCACAGATTCAGGCTCCCATGGGGGCATGACACCAGAGTTGTGTACCTTGCTAGGCACTTTCCTCCAGCTTTGGCATCTGTGGATATGCTAGCTTTGCCTCCCGTTCCATCTGGCTCCGGTCAGTGTTACAACATTGAAACATCTTAATGAAAGGGAGATTTAAAAGTTTAGTTAAATCAGATTGTGTTTCCTGTCTTTAGATCAGTTCTGTGTCAAATCCCATTGGGTCGTGACTCTCCTTTCTCTTCACCTAAAATGTTTTATATGCATTTTTTTTTGTTTTTGGTGTGTACAGTAGTTTTAAGTATGATGAAAGATGTTTAAGCCCCTGTTAGTAACTACTATGGAATTATTCTTGGATAATCTTCGTTTAAGATAGCTTGCAGCCAGATGACTATAATCCATTCTTTGCTTAATGGAGCCAGATGCTCCCAGGGAGTGTTGCAAAGTAAGTCAAGTAAATGCATAAAATCCACATTGGAGTATCCTTCATTGCTGCACTATAATTTTTGCCTTTCATAAGGACACCTTCTCTTTAAAAGAATATCCTGGGCCTAGAAGGGTCCCAAAAGTTTAATTAAATTTCACTTTGGGTCCCATACTTCCTCATGGACAACAAGATGGGACTTAACCTTTCTATTTGCATTGATGGGTGAGTAGGACAGTCATTCTCATTATTAGGGTTTACTCCAGCTGAGCCCAGTGCTGGAACATGTGACTGGACCTGGTCTTGTAGGCACCAGGAGTTTAGCTTGACTTGAGGAAAGCTTTGTCATTTTCTGCAACAAAGAGGATTAGGGGACTGGAGGCTTAAAACGTATGAAGAACAGTTGCTGGAACTGGATATGTCTAGTTTGATGAAAAGAAGGGCTGGAAGTGACATGATAGCAGTCTTCCAATATCTCAGGGGCTGCCACAAAGAAGAGGGAGTCAAGCTATTCTCCAAAGCCCCTGAGGGCAGGACAAGAAACAATGGGTAGAAACTAATCAAGGAGAGAAGTAACCCAGAAGTACTGAAAAATTTCTTGAACAATTAATCAGTGGAACAACTTGCCTCCAGAAGTTGTGAATGCTCCAACACTGGAAGTTTTTAAGAAGAGATTGGATAACCATTTGTTTGAAGTGGTGTAGGGTTTCTTGCCTAAGAAGGGGGTTAGACTAGAAGACCTCTAAGGTCCCTTCCAACTCTGTTATTCTATCATATCCTATTCTATTCTTTGTCCAATTTTCAAATGCTGACAAATATACTGAATCTCCCTGCAAGGTTCGTAGTCTGCTGGAATTATGCATTTATTGGATTTTTTCAAAAATCCCATCTTCATTACTTCAAAATAACTCAAGGCAATGAACATACCTAATATTCCTTCCTCCTCCTCCTATTTTCCCCACAACAATCCTGTGAGAAGGGATGAGCTGAGAGAGACTGAGACTCTGAGACTGAGACCACTGAGACTTTGGCCCAAAGTCACCCATCCGGCTTTCATGCCTTGGGCAGGACTAGAATCCACAATCTTCAGGTGATTGGCCCAAAGTCACCCAACTGGTTTTTGGAAAGAGGAAAGTAAAGCCACCCATGGGAACCCTTCCTCTATAGGTGCTTGGATAGGACCTGTTTTAACAGATTTTTTACATTTTCCTCTAGGCCTCGACACAAGCGATCCGAATGCTGTAGTGATTGGGTTGGCTCCTGACCAGTTCAACTATCAAACTATGAACAAAGCTTTCAGGTGAGCAGGAATAAACCCCTCTCTGCTTGAATTGTTCACATGGTTACCTGCTGTCCAGCTTGCTGAGTACTTCAGTGGGTTCTCATCCTGCCAGATAGTGTTCTGATGCAGCTCTTTTTGTGGATGGTGTTGAAATTCAGAATACGATAAACTATGGTTTCGAGCAATAGCAGGAGCACTTAGAGTTATATACCATTTTGCAGTGCATTTACAGCCCTCTCTAAGCGGTTTACAGAGTCAGCCTGTTGCCCCCAACAATTTGGGTCCTCATTTTACAGAACTCAGAAGGATGGAAGGCTGAGTCAACCTTGAGCCGGTCAGAATCGAACTCCTGACAGTGAACAGTGAGTTCGCCTGCAGTACTGCATTCTGACCACGATGCCACCCTGGCTCTTTCCCTTCCTTCCTTCCTTCCTTCCTTCCTTCCTTCCTTCCTTCCTTCCTTCCTTCCTTCCTTCCTTCCTTCCTTCCTTCCTTCCTNTCCCTCCCTCCCTCCCTCCCTCCCTCCTTCCTTCCTTCCTTCGCAATAGCACTTAGACTTATATGCCGCTTCACAGTGCTTTCCAGCCCTCTCTAAGTTTACAGAGTCAGCCTCTGGCCCCCAACAATCTGGTCCTCTGGAACCGACTTCAGAAGGTTGGAAGGCTGAGTCAACCTTGAGCCGCTCAGAATCGAACTCCTGGAGTGAGCAGTGAGTTAGCCCTGCAGTACTGCATTCTGACCACTGCACACCATGGCTCTCTAGGCTTCCATCCTCTTGTCTGATGGCAAGTACATCTAAAAATGGGAATTGCCTAGCTGTTTCTTCCTCCATTGTAAACTGTATGCCCACGAAAATGGAGCTCGGTGTGGTATGAAAGTGTTTTAAGTGCATCAAAGGCCTGGAGACTAAACCAAAGGCCTGATCAGGGGAGGGCTTCAAAAATTTTAGCAACCAGTTCTCTGCCCGGTTGCTGGGTGGGCATGGCCAAGTTGGCCTTCTGCACCACAGTGGGGGGAGAGGCATCTTTGTCCTCCCTGGGCTCTGGAGGCTTTTCTTGAGCCTCCCGGAGGGCAAAAATGGCCTCCCCAGGCTCTGGAGGCTCTCTGGAGAGAGCTTCCAGGAGGCCCGTTCCACGCCCTTCCCAAGCTTCCATGCAGGCCCTGCACTTACCTGGGATCCAAAATGGGCCATGTGGGACTCCTGGGATGGGTGGGGTGAAGTGGGCGGGGCCAGTCAGGGGTGGGATATGCCAGTTCACCGAACCATAAATCAGCCATAAATGTCAGCTCATAAAACATTCCTATGCCTGTTTTAGTAGTTGCCATAAAAAAGGGGGGGAAAGCGAAAGTACATCCCAAGTCTAATCTTTGAGAGATTGTAACTAAACTACCAGAGCTTTTGCCCATGAATATATTTAATTGGAGAACGTGAATGATGACACCCAGCCCGTGAATGTGCTCAATTGGAGAATCTGATTGATGACTCACCCAGGAGAAAGGGGGGGAAAAAGGGTCAAAGATGACTGTCAATTACGTATGCCAGAGTTGGCTCCATACAGGGCAGTGCCAGTATGTTGCCTCTAATAAATCCATTGAAGCTGTTTGAAGTTTGTCTTGAGAATCATGATTTAATGAGGACAATTGCTGGAATCCTGACAATAAAATTAGCTACGGGTTCGCCCGAACAGGGGAGAACCCATAGCAGCCCACCCCTGTGCCTGATGCTTCTAGGCTTCCCTGGGTTACATTGCTGCTCTCATCTCTTTTCTCTTCCAAGGTTGGTGCTGGATGGGGCTCCCCTCATAGCTATTCACAAAGCAAGGTATTACAAGAAGAAAGATGGCCTTGCCCTTGGCCCAGGACCCTTTGTGACCGGCCTGGAGTATGCCACTGACCAGAAGGCCACGGTGGTGGGGAAGCCAGAGCAGACATTTTTCCTGGAGGCTTTGCGTGGGACCAATTGTGGACCTGAGGAAGCTGTCATGATTGGTGACGTAAGTCCCTGAATCCTTTCTAGCTTGCTTGCTTGCTTATTTGTTTGCTTATTTAGATGTGTATTGGATTTTTACAGCTGCCCTTCCTCAGTAAACGATCCGGGTGGTTAACAATTCAAAATACGGTATGGACAGACTTCTTCAAACATTTAAAAGCTGTTCCTTTTTCTCTGATAATGTGTAATGTACCAAAAGTGCTTGTAAATAACAGGGCTGGGATTCTACCGGTTTAGGCGAACCTGATGTTAAATTTGTATCTGGTTCGCCAAACTGGTATTTGAACCAGCCAGCTGGCGCTGCCCACTCTGCCCCTCCCCTGGAGGCCCTCCGGAAGCCGGAAACAAGCCCGTTTCCAGACTTCTGGTATTTCCGGAAGGTCCACTTTCCCCCACTCCCAGGAGTCTCCACGTGGCCCATTTTGGATGCAGGTAAGTGCAGGGCCCACAAGGAAGCTCTGGGAGAGGGGAAAGCGGGCCTTCCGGAAGTACCAGAAGACTGGAAATGGGCCTGTTTCCGGCTTCCGGAGGGCCTCCAGGGCCTGGGGGAGGCCATTTTCACCCTCCCAAGAGGCCCGAGGGAAGCCTCCGGACTCTGGGGAAGGTGAAAAACAGCCTTCCCGGAAGTTCTGGTCGGCCACGCCCATCATGGCCATTCCCACCCAGCAACTGGGCAGCAAACTGGTTGCTGGGATTTTTAAATCCTTAATTTTTCCCCCAATTTTTTTTTTAGTTTTTAGCAAAAAACATAGACAAGCATAAACATAAAACAACAAATAAAACCTCCTTTCAATTTATAGTGTGTTGCTTCGTACATATTTCTTGTGCACAGTATCTATAGTCTTTTCCTCTTAGATTTAAATTGACACTCATATTACCTTAATCAACTTTCCATGTCATATTATATTATTATTACATTATCATTAGACTTTAATTTCAAATCCGCATTATTCTTTAGAGCAAATCTCAATTCTGACTAATTTTAAGTCATATTGTAATTCATTCCAAAATAATCAATTATAACATCTCATTGCTATTGTATTATACTTCAGTTTCCTACTTTTCTATCTAACCATTGGTAAAATAAATCCCCCTCTGCAAATAATGGACTTCTTTGATTTTTCTTGAAGATGTTTCGCTTCTTATCCAAGAAGCTTCTGAAAGATTGAACTGAAGAAACTTCTTGGGGGAAAAGCAAAACATCTACAAGAAAAAAACAAAGAAAAGTTCAGTTGACTTTTGAAAAAGCACCTTTGGAACAACCATAACCTAGATGACTGAGAATAGTGAATGTGTAATGTAGTTAGTTAAAGTCCATAAATTTAAGCATCAATGTAACCATTTAGCTTCTGCGAACTATTATACAATCAGATTTAACAGATTTAAAGAGTCTCATTTCGACCCCAATATAGCAATGAGTTCAAACTCTTAAGCTGTTGCACAATTATTTTACCACTTCAATGTGAAATAGGAAAAAATATCACGCGTTAAGGATTGTTATGAAAATAGAGTTCATTAAAAATACATCCCTTTTTTTTTTAGCTGCTTTGACAATCTATTTGCAACTTGCACATTTATTTGCATTTCCATTCCATTTGCAGGACTGCAGGGATGACATTGGAGGTGCCCAGAATGCTGGCATGCTGGGAATACTGGTAAAGACTGGTAAGTAGTACTATCTGAGCACTAAAAGAACTACACTGGAAACTGGACTGGTGTTTATTTCTGTTTTGACTTATATATAAAAAAAAATCCATGATCAAGGAATCAGAACATTTTCCCTTAGGAAGAAAAAGAGATAAGCAGGAAAGTGCTCAGAGATTTACCTAGTCATAAGTGTAATTGCTGAGACACCCTTGAAAGGGATCTTAGCGATTATCTGTACCAACCTGTTCCTCCTGACTCAATGCAGGAATTGTAATCGAAGGATCAACATCCATCTTTCATGTAAAGATTTCCATTGCAGTTGGCCTCTTCTGTACCCAAGTGGGTCTTTTTCTACTTAAGTCCTTTCATTCTCAGATGTCATGTCCCTGTCAGAGTCTGAATCCGAGGAGGAACAGCTGACAGGGAGTGGGATTGTAGCTCCATTGGCTGTGGAGGAAACTGGGGAAGTGCAAAGTCCAGCTAGGCAGAGCAAGGGAGAGGTAGAACAAGGAAGAGGGAGTTCAGAGGAAGACCCAGACCTACCCCCTCTTCATCCTAGGACACACAGGGAGGAACGGAGAAGAGAGCAATGTGGGTTGCGTGGCTTATGGGGGAGGAAAGGGGGCGTGAGGAGGCAGCACGCATTGCCCCCTGGTGCACAAGTGAGCACACAAGCAATTATCGGCACAGGAGCCAAAAAAGGTCAGCCACCACTGCTATAGAACAAGGAGGCGCTCTCATGGCTACTCAAGTAGTAGCTGAACGGCTGTTGCATCTAGATCAGCTGGCTGGGGAATTCTGGGAGTTGAAGTCCACTCATCTTAAAGTTGATCTAGATCAGGGCTGTCAAATTCCTGGCTTGTGGGCCAGATGCGTCACACACTGGTTTAGCCAAAGCAGGGGAATGGCCCACACCTGGCATAGTGAAAGCTGGGGGGGGGGGGNGGCCAAGCCCACACCTCGTTGAGCGAAGGGGGGGGGGGGAGTTCCGATACGTCACGTGAAACTGCCGCAACTATGCGAGTTGGACGCCCCTGCCCTTGATAGTTGGGATCATTGCCTCGTTGTCTGTGTTACTTCACATCATGATTTTCTGATTTGATTTTTTTTGCAAAGAGTCATCTCCAGAGAAATAATTAGATCATAGAAAAGTAACAAGAATGCATTTCATCTACTGTTTAACAGGAAGGGACCTCAGTGCTTTGGTCAGCAGATAGAACCTTCCATGCCCACTGGATGACTTTTAACAAAGCTGAATTACACTATATTACACTACTAACTAGAGCATACAAAACATTTGCTAGACCAATAGTTGAATACAGCTCATCAGTCTGGAACCCACATTA
>BHFT01012581.1:0-10869 GCA_004320025.1 Laticauda laticaudata
CAATATAATACAATACAATTTAATACAATACAATACAATACAATACAATACAATACAATACAATACAATACAATACAATACAATTCAATACAATACAATTCAATACAATACAATACAAAAGAATATTGTAAACTTAGATTCACCCCTGTGCCACTATTGGCAATAAATCCAAAATCAAATGCATGTGATGACAAACCAAATGGTTTAAAATTCAACTGATTTAAATTATTGTTGGCAATAAGTTATATTGCCAAAGAGCCATGATAGTGCAGTAGTTAGAACTCAGTATTGCAGGCTAACTCTACCCAGTCTGCAGTTCAAGGTCAAGGTTGACTTAGCCTTCCATCCTTCCGAGGTTGGTAAAATGAGGACCCAGATTGTTGTGGGCAGCATTCTGACTCTGTAAACTGCTTAGAGGGCTGTGAAGTATTATGAAGCGGTATCAAGTGGTATAAGTCTAAGTATTATTTTATTGCTATATGCCATCCAGAGTCACTTTTTATGAGAAGAGTCCTCGCAAGTGTTCATTCGCAGCTTTGCAACTAATATTATTCTAGAGTGTAAATTTATTTTTGTTTGAGGATCAAAATTATATTTTTGTCCTACCATATTTCAGATAAGCCTTGCTACCATTAATGCAGAAGTTTCAATAGACTTATTGCTAAAAAAGAGACCAATTATAATATCAGAAGAACTATTTTCCAGTTGTGCCTAAAATAGTTTTTTTAAAGAAAAACTAAATGCATGTTTAATTGCATTTCATAAAGAAGTAGAAGTCAAAACATATGCCACTTAAAAAGTTGAAGAATCAGGAAAATTAAGATTCCTGTCCTATATTCTAAATGTAATTTAGATAAAGACATCAATTTTTCCCATTTAAAATATTAATATCTTTTTATTAAGAAATTTTATAAGAAACTATGTGAAAATCATTTGGGTATATCCCCACCATGCAAATGCTGTCATTTCTCATAAGTTCAACAGACATTTTAACCATCTGTTTATATTGGGGATTTTTTAAAGATAAAAACAGATCATTAGAATAGACAGATTTGTAATATTTAATAGGATCATAATAATTAAAGAAGTTTTTAAAGCAATCATCCATATACATTCTACAAAATATTGAAATCAAAGGCTACTAGTAAAATGTTCTCTGTGTTAAACAAAGAATTTCTACTCCTCCTTGACTATTTCCATGCTTGGAAAATAAGACTGACAGCAGCCATTTTCCTTTTCTTTTTTTGTAAACATCTTTTTTGGTTATTTAAAAAGCTATAGGTCACTAAAGATAATTTGAGAAAATCTAAATTCTACCTTTTCACTTTATGGGGAAGCTTGTTTCATTTAATTGAAGGCAATACACACCTCTGCAGTACGTAAAGTAAAAAGGATTAAAATAGCGATAATAATCATCAACTGACCTGGTTTTTTAAATGGCATTTGTATTACTGCTAAGAAAACAAATTATATATATTTTTAAAAATAAGTTTAAAAAAAACCCAAAGTGAATTAAAAAGTTCTTTGTTAGTGTAGTGTAAAGATCCAGATAACAGAGCATGCAGAATTATAAGAACTGGATTTTCTAACTGAGAGTAACAGTTAGTGCTGGCATTTGTTCTTTTAATAATGTCAGTCATATAAAGCTGTGAAGGTAAAAGATCCCAATCTGTGTCCATTTAATTTGGTTTTTAGTATACTACTTCTATAGCTTAAAATGAGCACACACAAGAGAAAATTACAAGGCAGGGCTGAAGAAGGTAATATATTACAAAGCTTCTAAAGTGTAAGAAGATTTTAGTATTGCCCCAAAATGTTGTTTTCCCATTTGATAGAAATTTAGTGCTTCCAATCAAATGCGATAAATCAAACTAAAATATATAAAAAGAGATGATGTCTAGCTTATCTTCTTTTTATGCTTTTCAATGGAAAAATGAAAGATGGTAAATGAAAAACAGGCCAAGTGAGAGGATTAAAAAATGGTGAGACAAGATATGCTTTCTTTGGATAGCCTGACAACTTTGAATACACTGAAAAAAAGTGGTAGGTTCATACAGATGCAAGCAACTTTGATTAATAAGTAAACAGAACTTTACTGGATCAATTAGTCCAGTATTTTAGTTCTACAGTGCCATTAATACAATAGTATTCCACTTGGTAACTGGAAACATGCCACCTCTGTACTGAGAATATGTGGAATCATGATGATAGCAGCCAAAAGTAGTGTTAGCATCTCTTATTTTGTCCAAGCAGGTGATAACACTTATTAAACAGAACTAAATAAAACTTTTATGAGAGGCCATTGGGAAATTCCAAGATTACCAAGTGATAGCTTTCACTTTTTAATCTTTTCTCCCAGTTTTAAAACTATGTATTGGTACAGTGTTTCACTGATAGGAAAATAGTACCTTACTGTATGCTGGTAAGCTGATACCCAGGTGTTCACAAAGGATTGCAATTCACCAATTTGACACTGGTTTTGATTTTTGGGGGAAAGTGACAAATTAAAATAGCCCGACCTTTTCTTCCTATAGCATTGAGGCTTCAATTGACACCCAATTCAGAATTGACACCCATAATAATTGGAGAAGGCACCCCTCAATTCTGATGCAAATTATAATACAGTTTGCAGCCAGCAGAAACTAATTTATCCCAGATCACTATAGCCAAATCAAATGTGTCGGTGCCAGCATTGCTCACTCCATTTCAGTGTGATTCTGTATGTTGTAATACAGTTTGATGAATGAAATTGTAACATGGGGAGTAGAAAAGTCAGTTTATACTTAATACTCTTTTTTTTGTTCATCAGTGTTATGAATGCCAGATAACAAGGAAAACAGTCTAGGAATTAATTATTTAAGAGAACAAAGCAATAGCATTTCTTGGATAAACATGTTATTTATCTGTGATATTTATAACTCAATTCTTTTTTCAAACAGTCTGAATAAGTATACGTAGATGGATAGGTTTTTTTTTTCTTTTTCTCGGCAACATGCTTTTAAAGTCAGGTCATTTGAATGACTCATCCATAATTACCCAAGAAGATATTGACTGGAAATTTGTCTAATATTATGTGCACTGCATAACACTGGCAATCAAATTCATCCAACCTTGTTAATCTTATGCAGAACTTCCTGAATTGAAGCTACTGTATTCTTCCTTAAAGACAAGCTTACCAAGAAGTAAAGAATCTACTATTGTTGCAATGGGAATGGATGGTCCTAAGAAACTGTGATAGCCTGTTTATCTTAAGACAAATTGATAGCCATAAATTCTATTTTGGGGACATTGTGGGGCAATATTCTGGGTGTTCACGGCTTTTAGTTTTTATTGTTCAAAACTTTTAAGATGTAAACTGCCCAGAGTCATTCAGAATCAGGCAGCCTCTAAATCTAATTGATTAATTAATCAGTAACTGTCAGATTCAAACTAACAGAATTGGTTTATTGTACCATTACCGTTACCATTACATTACATTTGCCTTTCCAGATTAGAATCCCAGGAATGGGAGAATGGGAATAAGTCAATTGATTCTTACTCTCTTTTGTGTCTTAATTACAACCCCCATTGCTTTCCATATGTTGGAGGATAATATCTGCAGCAGGGAATCTGTTCCATTTTTTGTCTGAGTTCTGGATGACATAGTGAAAAATAGAACAAATGTTTTACTTCAGAAAAGTAAAGTTTTACTTCAGTCTGAAATACATGAACATTTTTGCAATTGCACTACTGTAGAGCTTCTTCTTGCAGCAATGAATCAATGCATTGACTACTGCTGCTTTATTTGATACTGATAGAAGAAGGATTGATGAGAACAGGGTGTCAAACTCAAGACCCATGGGGTGCTTAGATCTGGTCCATGGGCCCACCTTGGAAATAGTGAAGGACTGGCCTGCAATGCCTCTGCCAGTTAAAATGGTTGGGGGGCTGGCCCTGCCAGGCTTCATTTTCATTGCAGAGGGCTGCAGGAAGATTCCCCCAGGTCTACTTGGGCCATCACAGTGACATTGAGCTGGCCATGCCCACCCCAGCCATGGCCACCCAGCCCCCAGAGGTTAAACACAACCCTGATGCGGCCTTCAATGCAATCAAGTTTGATACCCCTGGTTGAGAAGATGTTTCATCACATAGTAGGTCTCATACTTCAAATGATTAAGTAGTCATTAAGATTATGCCACCAGCGAATCTTCTCTATCTAGCATGTACCTTACTGGGTTGTCTAATAGTTCTTGCACAGTAAGCAACAGACCAGAGGAAGAAAAACTGATGTCATTAAGGTTGATATGATTACCTGGTAAATTTGGTTCCTCTTTGGAGAGGATTTCATCACTTCATTGGGTGCCACATTGGACAGAACATATTACAAACTTCACCATTCCTGGGTAGGGTTTAGAACAGGGGTTCCCAACCTTTTCTATACCCTGCAGCCTAAAACACTTCTGATATATTCTCTCACCCCTTACAAAAGTAAATAATTATATGCATATAATTATGCATATATATTATATTTTTGAAACTTCTAAACACAACTTTTCACATTCCCTGGAATGTCATCTTGCACTCCCAGGAGATGTGAGCACCACCAGTTGGGAATCCCTGGTTTAGAAGAACAACAGATTTATCTTGTGGGGTGGTAAAGTTTTACTTCCTCTGATTACTGGGTTTTGAATGTTTATTTGTCTCTGCTGAAGAAAAGGCTGATAAAAGTAGAATTCTTATTAGCTGCACGCCAGTTAAGTTATTGCACCATTCCTCTTAAAAAACCTACCACCTGAGGCGAAACTAGAATTCCTTCCAGTGGAGAAGCAGACAATAGGGAGGATTTTTATTTTAATAATATTTTATTTTCTGGTAAGCACTGCTATCAGTTGCTAAATTCACTCAGTTTGGGATAGTTAGAACCAGTGCATCCTTTGAACTGAATGGCTATCTGAAGTGGAAAGAAAATACTTCAGGAGCAACTTCCTTCTCCCATCTGATGATACATGTGACAGCATGCAATAAGAGATTTTCCATTTCTCTTAGAAGAAGTTTTTATTATCTCCATTCCATTGAATATTCAGAAACAAATAAAAAAGTCTTGTATAGACAAGCATTTGACTGGGATATCATGCCAGCTGTATGAATTGTAGCTTGGTTTTATACTATACTGTATACTCACCTTGATTTCCACTAGTTGTATGCTTTGGCCTTGTTTTCATTTATTTTGGCCTGTGACATAGTGATATTTCCTGTTTTCTGTTCAAATCTCCCTCTGAGCTATAAAGTGAGTGAATGAATGAATGAATCTGTGAGGTATAAATTGTCCCTGAGGAAGTCTCAGATCTGAGCCTGTTGGATCACAGATATAAATAGTTTCATATCACTTTCTTCAAACAAGTAATTTTAGAGACATGTCTCATTCTGTGCTCAGAAATAATTTCTTGTTTAGGCTCAGGACAATTGGTCAACATCTATGGAGCAGCTAAATTAACATTGTCTATTGACATCCCTTTGCCCTATCAGCCAGTGGCTGGACATTCAGCGCAAGACAGGTGCATCTGAGATTTTGCCACGATTGACAGCTGTAACACAGATTGTGCCTAGAAATCCCACGGTCTTTTATTTACTTCTTCAAGCAATTGCCATATATAGGAACATTCCTTTAATAAAAGAGATGGAGAAAAATACTACAATTAGAAATTCTATAGAGAGAAGTCAGAAAGGAGGACTGCCACATTGCAAATGCAAAAATACAGAAAAGCATTATTTGAGAGCAGAAAGATATCCTCACAAATTATTTACTTCCAATAAACAAGCTTTTGAATTTTTGCCACATGTGTCAGGGATTGCCTGAGGCAGCAAAATTATTTGCTCATTTTTTTCATGCAAATTTAGGGTCCAGAACCTTTAAAAAAGGGAACATGAATATTCTAGAACACTTCAAAGTATGGTCCTGTAGTGATGATGGAAGAGAAAAAGGAGGAAAAGGAAAATAAAGGCTGCACAAAGACCGCAAGAGGGTAGTTAGAAATTCAAATAAATTTAGGAGTTGGAAGCATCAGAAGCATAGCACAAATCGGTCTCTCAAGTATTCCTGAAATTAGATTAGGCAGGTGATTCTGGATACTTGCAGAAGTAGTTTTGAAAGGAAACAAGAGATTTAGTAGTTGTGAGCAGTGTACAATGAAGTCTGAAATAAGAAGACAGGATGGTTGAGAAAAGGAATAGCTTTTTGCTTGTTTCTTTTTCTTCTGTCCCTCTGAAATGCCAAGCAACCATTATAATTCCAGGTGTGTTAATAGCAAGTGGGGAGAAAAGCAGAGAACAGCATCAATTCTAAGAGAAAAACATAAGAAAGTAGTTACCTTGATGGCTACTACAAAAATGAAAATCTGCATTTTAAACATACACCCATATATGGATTTTAAATTGGCTTAGAAGGACACCAAATCTCAGGTGCAGCAAAAGGGAACAGTATCAGCACCTGAACCAGCACAGAAGTAGTTACCTTGCCAATACAATATATATTATACCTATTATCTTGTAAGCAATTGACAAAAATAAATAAATAAAAATAAAATAAAAATACATTCTTATGGAACAGAACCAGGAGGAACTCTCTCTGAAGAATTATGTCCTGCTACTTTTGATTGTGATGAGTTTGCCTTTAGCCATTGCTTCTCAAGTGACCATGCCAACACTTAAATCAAACAGTTTGTACTCACTTTGCTGATAAAGATCTGAGGGTAACTGTTCATTTAGATTCTAATGAAATAACTATTACATAAGAGAAGAAAAAGTTGTAAAGGAAGATAAATTAAAATACCTAATAGGAGGGCTATTGGAATGAGGAAACTTTGAAATGGAAGTGCATGGATTTGGGCAACTATTATTTGTTTGTTTGTTTGTTCTGCTCATCTCACTGAATGTGACTTTGCAGTGCACAACCAGCAGCAATTAAAATAATATTGCAGCCATTAAAAATAATCAAATTACAGTCACCTAAAGAATGATAACCGCCTCATGGTTCCAGGTGGGATCACCAAGAATAGCAAAACCAGATTTTAAGGGCTTTCTGAAAGGTTAGCAGGGATTGGGCTAAACTCATCTGGGGAATAATGTTTGAGATAGTGGGAATCACAGCTGAAAATGCATATCTTCTGGGTCCCATCAAATGGAACTCTTTGGCAGATGGGACCCTAGATATATGCCCCCCCCCAAAAGCTGGATCTTATGGAATGGATATATTTAATTGGAAAGAGGCCACCCTCAACCTGGTTCCATATCACTTGGAGCCTTAAAGGTCAAACCAGCACATGAACTTCACCCAGTAGACCGGCTGGTAATATAACTTGTAGAACACATGTTTCTGGAGCATTTTTCTTTCAGTCAAAGATTTAGATTCTCTGTGACACTGGCACACTACACCTGTAAACTTGAATATCACTTTGGTACATTAGTCTGTGATAATATTGCCACTGTTTTATTAGAATCCAAAGAAGGAAGAAGTGGAGAAGCTTTTTGGGCAAAACAATTTATTCAAGAACAGACTGTCATGCAGGCCAAGATCAACAATCAGAAGTGACCAAGATCAGTTTTGCTCAGGTGGAGGAAGAAGTTTTAACAGCAAAACTTTGATCTGATAGCAGTAAGAAAGCTGTGAGAGTTCCTGTTGTTTGACACTATGTTATATATTTCTTTTCCTGGAAACTTACCTGACTCTGATAATATTTTTGTTCTGCCTGCTGAGCCACAGTCACTGGTAAAAATTATACCTGTCTTGATTCTTTAACTGACATGTCATGTCAACTTTCATTGATTTCCTGAGAGTGACTATTGATTTCTATTAGACCAAAACATTATTGAAGAAATACAAATTGATGCATTTTTTCCAAATAAATATTTTACAGTCAGTGCTTGGCCTTTTAATTCAAACATGTAGACAGTCAGGAAGATGACCTTAATGAAAATATGCAGGAACCATGATGTAGGCAATAGGCAGAAAGATTTTTTAAAGTTCAGAATAATAAGATAACAATAAAAAATGACTTACAAAGACACCAATTTCACTGCAGTATAAGAAGAGGGAGGAGTTACAGCAGAGCCATTCTTGCAAGATTCAATTATTACTATTTCTTGTTAGTTGTGAAGTCATGTCCGAACCATCCAGAGCCCATTGACAATGTTCCTCCAGGCCTTCCTGTCTTCTACCATCCCCCAGAGTCCATTTAAGCTCAAACCGACTACTTCAGGGACTCCATCCAGCCACCTTNCCGACTACTTCAGGGACTCCATCCAGCCACCTTAATCTCTGCTGTCCCCTTCTTCTTTTGCCCTCAATTGTTCCCAGCATCAGGCTCTTCTCCAATGATTTCAATTCACTCAATTTTAGTCTTGCTATAGAATTGATTTCTTGATGTGGTCTAGCTAATCAGCTGAGGAATATTTTTCTTTAAAAATGGTATTTTCATTTATGTTTTGTGCTACATAATGAAAGCACAACTCCACTCGCCACCCTTAAAATCTTTTTTTTTTGCTTGTTGTTGCCAGATTACACTCTTTTGTTACTGCCATCAAATAACCATATAAAGGCTTACAGATACAGTAGACTTAGATGCCTCAGACTAGGAGTTCATTCATACATTCCCTTTATAACCTACTTTTCCTCCATGTGTTTAAAATACTGTACATAGTACTGCCTTGACAAAATCAAACCTGTGCAGTGGTTGAATCGACAGAGTGATTGTCTCCAAATCAACTGGTGAGCTTCCAAGGCTGAAGTTGAACACGAGTAAACTTGAGTCAACTTGAATCAGAAGGCCATAACCTCCCCAGTATTAGTCTGTTATAGGTGTTACATCTACCTTATTTGCAGCTTTATCATTCCTCTCTAGTGTAGTTGTTTCCTGTTACTCTAGGATTCATCACTATGGTTCCTGTGATGCATTTCATGTTCCTATTGTATTTTATACTCTCAATGATAGCTTGTACAACATTTTAATTACTCTACAGGAAACACGAACACCTTGACCACTGCAACACGTATTCTTCCTCAGATGATGACAACCCTGTGATAAGTGGAGACAACTAGCCCATATTTATAAGTTTTATTTTTTATTTTTATTTATTTTATTTTTATTTGTCAATTGCTTACAAGATAATAGTTATAAGTAAAAAAACATAGTTATAAATACATGGATACATATAAGAAAAATAAAAAATAAAATAAAAATAAAAAATAAAAAAATATAAAAGAAACAATAGGACAGGTATGGTAGTCATGCTGTCGTTGTTGTCTTTGAGACTAAATAAGATGGCATTTGATGTTTCTGTTCACGTTCCATGGTGTCTTTGATGAGTAAGGAGATATTATTTGTGGAATTATTTGAAGGGATAGGAATTGTTTGTGGCTGTGGTTTGGTGGTTATTTTTGGTTATTATTTCTGCCTTCCCATTGCAGCTTTATCAGACTTTATTGTATTTGGGGCAGACCTCTGAAAGGTACATCTTGTGTCAATCACACAGGGATTTAAATTGTGTGAGAATTTTGTTTGCATCAAGAACCTGCTCCTTTGAAATTTTCATCTGCAATTTTGTCAGTAGTAGAGCAGACAGTTGAGTAGTACCCCTACCGTCCCATCCCACGTGAGTGGGATTGCTCATGGAGTCCTAGGAAATGGCAAGTTCTTTGCAACTGTATTTTGTAGTAAACTATGAGAAATATTTGGCATCCAACTACATATTGTTTAGGAAAAAAGAGCACATTTCCTGCAATTCTTAGCTTCAAATCAGCATAAACCAGAGGAAATGTGAAAGTGTGCAAAATAATATTTTTTCAGATAAGGTGTTTTTCTTCTGAAAGCCACACAAATATGATGTGGGGTTCTAGAGGTAAATGTGGTGGTAGCATTTTATGATTTAAAAAGAAGCAATTAATTAGCTGCTTCATAAAAATGTCTTTGGAAATTGCCTTTTAGATTTGCAATTCTTCTGAACAATGGCTTCAGCCCAACATATCACTCTGAGAATGTTTTGGATAATTGCTCTTTTTGTAGGTTACTGGATGTAAATCTACAAAAGATCAAATGAACTCACTGATAATTAGATTACACAGCTTAGATGTAGGTTGTTCTTCATACCCATTTCGAATAATGAAATAGAGATTGTTTGAACAAATTAGAACTAGAAGTGTCACAAGTTTTAGTACCCTGTTAAGACCTCAAGTTAATGATAGCACAAGACAGCAAGGAGAAGGCAGAGCGACCAGGAGTGGGATTCAATTTTTTTAACAACTGGTTCTGTGGGTAGTTAAACAATGTAGTTAATACAACAACTGGAGAATTGCCATTCACTTGTTGGCATGGCAGAAAGCCAAAATTAAGTTACCTACACACATTTGGAGGTCCAGTATGGGTGCATATTCTCTCACAAGTAAGACTGAAAGGGCAACATAGAGCTAAGAAGTTATTTTTTGTGGGTTATGAAACCAACCATAGATTGTTTAGATTCTGGGATCAAGGCACAGTTCATGTTTATTGTAGTGCTCATGCAAAATTGCTTGAGCGTGTTGGATGGGATAAACTGGAACAGGAATCCAGCAATGATATTATTATTGACAGCCAAATAGTCCCTGATGATGATATCAGTAAACAACAAACAGCCATTAAAGAGGAAGAACAGGAGGAGGTAGAAAAACAGGAGCAAGTGGCACAAGAAAGTCCACCAGTTAGCCCTGTATCACCAAGACATTCAACCTGAGTAACATGACCACCTGATAGATATCAGGCTAGTGTTCTATGCCAAGTAAATATAGTTCCTAGTAACTATAGTGAACTAAAACTGTATCCTGCTAAGGATCAGGCTGCTTGGCAGAAAGCAATGGATAAG
>BHFT01012584.1:0-18349 GCA_004320025.1 Laticauda laticaudata
TATGTTTATATGTGTGTGTGTGTGTGTGTGTGTGTGTATATATCTTTAGTAATACATAGATTAAAAAGGAAAGGAGTTGGATATTATTTCTGTAAAAGCAGTAGCTCACAATCTAGATTGGCATTATGTCATGTAGGCTTTTTTTAATGTAATTCATGGCTATATTTAAAGGCAGATTTTAACAGAACTCAGATTTTCAATAATTCCAATGATGTTTAAATTATTGGTTTTAAATTCAGCATTGCAGCCTTCTAAGAATTCTGAACTTGATTTCCCATTATAAATTGCAGAGAATATAGTTTTCAAATATATTTGAACATCATGGCTAAAATGTCATTCCCTCCCATTCTTGTTTTGCATGTACATGCCTTGGCTCAAAACTGAAGCACACTAACTTGGGAGAGGAGTTCAGCTAAGGGCAGAGGATGCAAATTATATGGATTGCATCGGGAGTTCCAATGAATGAAATTCTACTCATGGGATACACCCATTTAAACAAAGAGGAAGGGAATTGCACAGATTTGTGCTTCCTCACAAATTGTTCTTGGTGATTGAATAATCTTTTAGAACAATACTGGTGCAGAATGATAACAGAATGGAAGGATTGGGGAAGTCATTGTTAAAGTCTCCATTGCAACTCAGATTTTTCATAGAAGTTATGTGAGTCATGAAAAGGTAATCTAAGTTCTAGGCCTTCCATTAAGTGTAACATTTTACAAGTCAGGAAGATATATTGATGAGTTACATAGGCAATTTCATCCAATATTATGTTTGCAAGGACATGTATCCAAATGTCTCTTGAAATTTCACAAGTGAAGCATGATGTTTATGACCCACACTATTGATTTTATTTCCAAACGATAAGAGGGTAATTTTGAGTATAATATTTCCAGATAGTAATAGCAGACCATGGATTCATCTTCCATCAATTTATATCATACCTTTTTAAAGCCTTCTAAGACAGCAGCTATAACCATATCTTGTGGTAACAATTTTGATGGATGAATTCATGCATCATGTGAAACTGTTATGCTTTTGGCAGAGCAACTGTAGTTTCTAAATGATTTAAAGTGTTTCAGGATTCCACAATATTGTAATTTTTTTCAGAAAACAGAATTAAACAAAATCTGGTTTAGCACAATCTTGAAACTCAAATTATTATCAACATCTCCTTCCCTTCTACCCCCCTCTCTCAAATACTGTCCATTTGGAGAAGAAAAATTCTATGCACTTAAATTAAGAACCTACTAAATGCCTCAACACACACAAAGTCTTCCAAAATAAAGAGGCCTTTAGAAGACTATTTATGTCAAGATTTTTTTTATGAGATCTTGAAGAAAAAGGATCTGAAATACTGACTAATGAAACTGTACAGGCCCATATACTGTAAAAAATTAAAATTGTACAGGAAAAATCTAAAATTGTACAGGAAGATGCTCTAAAGCAGGTCATTCCTGAAACATGAAGCACTATAAAAATAACTATTTCCAAGCACTTATTTCAAATATGGTTTGATAACTNAAAATTAAAATTGTACAGGAAAAATCTAAAATTGTACAGGAAGATGCTCTAAAGTAGGTCATTCCTGAAACATGAAGCACTATAAAAATAACTATTTCCAAGCACTTATTTCAAATATGGTTTGATAACTTGTTTTCATTTCCTAGGACTAGGAGACAAGCATCAAAACCTTCTACCTCAGTTTTTTCTTTTTAGTCATCTTCAGGGGAAGTTGCACATAAAGTTGATATGGGTCAGCATAACAAAGTTCTTATGCCTTACCCACCACAAAAGCTTCTGGAGGCAAGTTGTTCCTTAATTAATAGTTAATTAATTAATTAATTGTTCTCACTGTCAGGAAATTTCTCCTTAGTTCTAGGTTGGATCTCTGTTTGATAAGTTCCCAACTGATACTCTTTCAGGTGCTTCAGAGAATAATCCCTTTCTCTCTGGGGCAGCCCCTCAAATATTGGAAGACTGCTATCATGTCATTCCTAGTCCTTTTCTTTGTTAAACTAAATACACCAAGTTCCTGTAACCATTCATTATGTGTTTTATCCTCAAATTATTGTTGTTATTCTCTACACTCATTCTAGAGTCTCAGTACCTTTTTTTGTATCCTCATGACCAATCATCATGACCAGGAAGGCATTGGCCTCCCTCCAGGTAGATATAGTTCAATTGAGGAATACATTTTAAGTTTTGTTGGTCAACCAATTACGAATCCATCTGGTAATGATACTAACCAGCACAATTTTTTTTAATTTTATCACAAAGTAAGCTGTGGTCTGGGTATCTTATCAAATGCCTTGCTGAAGTCCAAATATACGATGTCCAAAGCATTTCATCGATCCACTAATTTAGTCATTTTGTGAAAGATTTCAATAAGTTTAGTCTGACATAATCTGCTTTTGTTGGTTTCTAGGGGTTTACAGATCTGTTGCTTGATTATCTTTTCGAGGATCTTGCTGGGTTTCCCTCAGTGCATGATTGCACTGCTAGAATTGCGATGAATAAATACATTGAAGAAATATTGCCTGTCATTTAGCTCCTGTCATAAATATATAACAAAACTCATGAAACAAGATTGTGAGAAAGTAACAAAGCAAAAATGCATTTTTTTATATAAAAACTCTGCTCATAGGAAACCCATTTTCAAATACAACTCTTGGCTTCCTTATCTTTTCCTATTCTAGCCTGGCAGCAATAAAGTAATATATGCATTGCTTTACAAAGAGGAAGTCATATCTACTTTAACAGACTGGCACAATTTTTTCCAGAGGATGGAAGGGGAACAGTTTACTAATATAAAACAGAACAAATGGAACACATCCAAACCAATTATATCAAATACAATATGGAGAAAATGGGGAAGAGCATTAAAATAGTATTTATCTATATATTTGTTATATTTATGTTATTCTTTTTCCTCCAGGAGCTTTATCCTACATTTTCCCAAAAAACACATTTAATAGGTCGATTGAGCTGGAAAAGGGTTGACTGGCCCCAAGTCACCAAGAGAACTTTTATAGCTTAGTGTGGATTTCCTTCTAGTGCAAAAGTCAAAAGTATCATTAGAATAAATAGAGATGTGTCAGTTACATTATTATTTATTCTTTACTCCCAGTTATACCAACATAGACATACTTAACTGGCTAGTGAGTTGTGATAGATATTAAATGGAATTAATTTTGCAAAATACATTTGCTTGCTCGTTTGTCTTGGGCATGTAATGAATTCAGTTTTACGACTTTAGAAGGACTAATGGAAAATGTTTAATCTTGGGTCAATTGATGCAACTAAGGATAAATGCAGGACATCATAGCTTTGCAGAGTCCCAAGTAACCAGGAAATGGACATTGCAAGTAATGGAATAATGGCAAGCTTGTTAAATAAGGATTTCCCTAATTGCAGACACAATGTATTGCTCTTCAACCCACTAATTTCAAGCAGGATTCCAAGGAAAGTAGAAAGCCTCCTCCAATCCAATCTACTTATCATAGTAATTTATCTACAGGATGAGAAACAAAAAGTTTAACTTACAAGGAAATAGATGCTGATTGAAGAACAGGAATATTTCTCTAATGGTAAAAGCTATCAATAGTGATATGACTGTGTCGGGAGATGAAGGGTTCCCTTTGCTAGAGGTGTTTAAATAGAGAACTCCAAGGTCTCTTCTAACTTTCCATTCTATGATTCTAACACTGTCCAGTAGAGAATTTCTGAATCCCACTTTTTTTTGCTGTGCATAAAAATGCTTCAGCTTAAATATCTGATTAAAAAAAAAAAAAAACACTTCTATAGTAGGAGGAAATTTGCCTGCAAGTATTATCTAAATCTCTCAATATTATCTAAATCTCTCGGAAACAAGAGAGGAGGAGGAGGAGGAGGAGGAGGAGGACGAAATGATGGTGATAAGTGATGATGATGATAAAAGTCTCCTGTGCAAGCCAACCTACTTTTTTCTCTAAAATGGGATAGTCTAAATCAGAATGTTCTCATTCTGCTGAAAAGCAAACAAAATAAATTAAAATAAGGTGTACTTTTCCTATTCGAGTGAAAAAAAATAACCTTAGACTTTAAAGCAATTGATTTCTTATTGCCCCAAACTGAAATTGGTTGTTTTTTTCCCCTTAAGGACTGAAGAGCTGAAGGATGCAGTCAATTTAATTTGCATTGGGTCAAGATGAGACAACACCTGCACAATTTAATTTGAATAAGAATATTAATGATTCAAGACAAAGCATAGGTCAGTGAAACAAGAAGGATTCAGGGAAGAAGACCAAAAGCTAATTTGTTAAGATGCATTCTGTATTCCTGACCCTAATTCCTATGTTATAATGCAGTGAAAACAGATCTGTGGATCTTAGAGCTAGGAAGGATGAAATGTTCTAATCATAAATTTATTCTTAGATTGGAAAACCTCAGGAAACTGACAAATATACTGTTAAATAAGGCTTCATAAATATTCAGATTTTGGAATAAGATCTTACCTATGTAAATCTAACTCAGGAATATATGCATTGACTTTAAAAGTTTCTTGCTAGAAGAATATGGTGTTATCTCTGTTTGTCTATTTAAAAATATCCATCAATCATTAAAAAAAAAAACCTTCTCATCCCTATGGGTGGTATATGCCTTCGTCACTCATGTCTTCTGCCTGAGACCAGAGAGTTTGTCTCTTGGACACAATGTTGTTGGTCTTTGATTTATTGGAGTCACTCTCCCAATTTAAGAGTCACAACCCTGAGTATACTGGGACCACTTTGGCCTTTATGTTCCACAATCTTTTTAGTTCTTCTTTCAGGTCTTGTACTTCTCCAGCTTCTTGTACTTCTTCCTGAGAAGAAGTCAGGTGGCATCATTATATCCATCACCATCACTGTCTTCTGGTCCTTATCTACTACCACGACGTTTGTCTTATGTGGTAAAGCCCTGCTTCTACCACAATGTACCTGCCTGTCCACCTCTAACTGGAAGTCCCACATAGCCCTGTTATTCTCCATGAACTTCTGCAGAATCTTCCTGGACTTGGGAGGAACTAGTCCCTTTGCAGATGTTCCTGTACAGAATGCCAGATATTTGGTTGTACTGTTCAGCATATGGTCTTCCTACTTGCATCTTACACTCTGGTGCTATTTTTGGGACTGGCTCTGAGGCCTTTCTCTGCAATCTGCACCTCAGGTCCTGTCTGGTGTGGTAAAACCCTGCTTCTATAGAAGTGTTGCTTAATGTCTAGACTTGTGTTGCTGTGACTCAACATGAAGCCACTTTAGCTATAAGAAATAGGCAATTCTGTTTCTTATTCTTTGCAGTAATTCAGGTGGCTCTGTTAAACAAATTATTTTACAGGTGTTTTTTTGTATATAAATGTGCTTAACTTTTTGTGCAAATGCTGTGCTGAGCTAAACCAATTTTTATAATCTTTTGATACTAGTTTTGCTTGATACACATCTTATTGAAGATCTGGATTTTAATATAAAGGCACAAAAACTCTTGTGAGATGATTTAATGTTAAAGTACTGTGCATTTAAGATATCCTACATTAGACAAAGGAAAAAAATTAAACTATTTCCAATTTTTTTTGCTGGCATACAGAAAGAGCTGGCATATTTATATGGTGGAAAGATCCTGCTTGTCAACTTTCTTTGTTAATTAAAAACCATTTTATTGATTCTTTATATAAAAATACAATGATACACTTAATTCAAGGGAAGCTCCGGCTTTTGCAGCTGAGTTAATTACTAGCCTATTGTTGCAGTTTCACTTGATCTCTGCTCATAGTTTCATGCCCCAACTTTGTTGACTTTTTTTAGATACACCAAAATGAAGACCGCCACCAACATTTATATTTTCAACCTTGCCCTAGCCGATGCTTTAGCAACAAGTACGCTGCCATTTCAAAGCGTGAATTATCTGCTGGGAACATGGCCATTCGGTACCACTATTTGCAAGATTGTAATATCCATAGATTACTATAACATGTTCACAAGTATTTTCACTCTCTGCACCATGAGTGTCGATCGCTACATAGCAGTTTGCCACCCGGTCAAGGCTTTGGATTTCCGCACCCCTCGAAATGCCAAGATTGTCAATGTGTGTAATTGGATTATTTCTTCAGCAATTGGCATTCCAGTGATGGTGATGGCAACCACCAAAGAGAGTAATGGTAAGTTAGAATTTCTTTTCTTGCCTTCAAATGGACACTGAATGTTTCTTTACCTGAATGCCCATAGCTGGGTTTGGGGCAGATTTATAAAAAAACAAATTTCTAAGGTAGTAGTTCCAAAACAAATTGGGAAGAGCCATTGTGGCGCAGCAGTTAGAATGAGGGATTTCAGGCTAATTCCGCTGACTGCCAGAGGTTCGATCCTCACTGGCTCGGAGTTGACTCAGCTTTCCATCCTTCTGAGGCAGTGGTGGGGTTCATATTTTTTTACTACCAGTTCTGTGGGCATGGCTTGGTAGGCGGGGCGGGGTGGGGCTTGGAGGGCATGGCAGGGGAAAGATGCTGTAAAATCTTCATTCCCACTCCATTCCACAGGGGAAGGTTACTGCAAAATCCCCATTCCCTCCCCACCCCACTAACCTGCTTTCCAGCTCCATTTTCCTGTGCAGGGCAACAAAAGAAGACCCAGCCAATCAGCTGGGACTCAGGAGGCAGAGAATAGATGGGGGAAGGGTCAGTCAGAGGTAGTATTTGCCGGTTCTTTGAACTACTCAAAATATTCACTACCAGTTCTCCAGAACTGGTCAGAACCTGCTGAATACCACCTCTGTAAAAGGAGAACCCAGATTGTTGGGACCAATTTAATGACTTTGTATGCCACTTAGAGAGGGCTGTAATGTACAGTAAGGCTCTCTCTCCCCCTCCCTCCCTCCCTCCCTCCCCCTCTGATTTTATACTTTGCCCTACTAACAGTAAATATATTTCCAGAAATCCAACTGGTTCTTATTTCCAAAATTACCTGCCTTACAGGGCTTGACATTAATCTTGAAAGCCTGCTAAACTCTCCAGATCAATTTACACCTAATTAAGACAGAGTTACTTTTACTATGTTTTCTCATGCTTCCCACCTTTCCTGGCTTTTTTCAATTTTTGTGTTTTCTTCCTCCATCTTCTCAGAAAGGCATTCCTAGGCATCCCTTCAAACTGTCTATCAACTTAGGTTCAAGATTTATTTCAGAATGACCCTTCAACCTGAGACCAAGAAGTATAGTTTGAAAGGCCCGGATACTCTGCAGAAAGAAGGAAGGGAAGAGAACCAAGAGTTTCATGAATATGTAAAAATTCTAACATTACCTAAAATAGGCATTGGTTATTAGAAAAAGTCTCAGATTTGAAGAAATGCATATCCATCTCTGTCTCCTCAATAAAACAATTGAGCTTAATAGAAATACTCCCAAGTGCTTAACTAAGTATCAGAATGTAACAGTGGAAAGGACTACTCAACCGTTGGGTGTAAATTCCATTGTGTTTAATGAGATTTTACTTTGGACTAAGTGTACATAAGACTACTGTCTAAATGTCAGATATTTAAGAAATACTAATAGATAAACCAGACCATTTGTGCTTCTCTCAATTTATTCATTCATTAATAAAGCCATGCTATCTTGCATTACTGTGAGCAGAATTTTAAAATTAATATAACAAGTGTTTTAGATGTGGGGGGATGTGAATCCTTGTAGATAGACATGCATTTATTTATATGGTTATATAAATGTAGCCATATATAAATAACTGTTCACATATGGAAATTTTTAAGTCCATTTTAAAGGAAGAACTACAATGTAAAATTTGAATAAAGCAACCACGTTTCACTCCAATCACGTGGCAACATTTAGACAATGCTGAGTGGTTTTTTAAAAAGCTAACCATTGTTTGGCCTGGTACTGTTTGAATGGGAGACTATCAGGAAATAACACAATTATACATTGCACTGTGAAATAAAATCACACAAAACATTATGGAAGAATGTTTTGTAGAAAAGAAAGCATTTCTATTTTGATATACAGGAAGTATCCAAGAGTCAAAGTTAAAGAGAAGCTTCTATTTTAATTGTTTTTCTTTTAACAATAAGAGTTCAAACTAACTTTGCAAAAATCAGATTTTTCAAGCATCCTTAAAAAAGCTTCTGTCTACAGTTCTCCCTCAAATTACCCAATTACATCTCTCTCTCTCCCTCATTACATTGGCCTGTCTCATTAGATAAGCCACCTAGAAAAGCCAAGGAAATCATCAAAACCATAAAAAAGCAAAAGTTACATTATTTTGGACATTGTAGGAGTTCAATAACCAGTCATTTCTGTGTGCAAAGATGTCTGACTGCCCGGGCAGCATTTATTACCTTTTATAGGGTTTTTACAAGTAGACAAAGGCAACATAGATACAGCATTTGGATTGGTGAATCCCCTCAACCAATCCTTAAGAATAGTGGTGATGTTAGTAAGGTGAGATCATGGACAAGTCTGGGACTTTCCAGCTCAAGATAGTAGGGAATGAGATCATGCAAAGAGGCCTCTGTATTAGACACAGCAGTTTGCTGCTTTCGCCATCTACAGGATCTCTACTGCTACTACAAGACATGTGATGCTACACCCAGAAAATAAAATAGGATAAAAATAGTTGATAAAAACAGGATCGCCAACATGATCACCGATGATCATGCCAACATGATCATGTCCAATGATGGATATGGCACAACAAGAAGAAGAGTCTCATTAGATCTGACAAGAAAAATGTGTTATGGCCAGGGACTTGCATTTGGTAGGTCCCAGAGAGATGGGTCTTCTCTGCCATGGCACCCTCCTTGTGAAACATTCTCCCCACCCGAAGCAAGGCTTTCTCCTTCCTTGCTTAACTACTTTAGGAAATCCCTCAAAATCTGGTTATGGCCTAAGGAATTTGAGAACTGGAGATAATACTTGCTCTTTCCCTGGTTTGTAGATTTAATTTTTAAGAAAACTGATATTCTTATTTAAACAATTACATTTTATCTTGAAAGATGGCTGTTTTTATTTGTCTGCTGTTTTATTCAATTATTGTACGTCACCCAGAGTTGCTTTGTGTGAGATGAGTGGCCACGTAAATATGATGAATCAATCAATAAAGAATAGATTTGTTTTTAGATTAATACAAACTGTTCGTGTTATCTTTTCTCCCAATGGTGGCGGTAACACTTTGTTTTGTTCACAAAACAAAGATTACAAGTAGGTTTCATTTCAAGTTATGTAAAAGCAATGGTTTCTTATCGCTTGTTCTTGGGAGGGGGTGGAGGGACAATAACAGTGAAAGAAATTGTCATGATTTGCTAAAATTCATTTCTCCTCTTTTAATTTTCATAGGATCTATTGATTGCACACTTAAGTTTTCGCATCCAGCCTGGTACTGGGAGAACCTACTGAAAATCTGTGTTTTCATCTTTGCCTTCATCATGCCCATCTTAATCATAACAGTGTGCTATGGATTGATGATTTTACGCCTGAAGAGTGTTCGAATGCTCTCTGGCTCCAAGGAAAAGGACAGAAATCTTCGGAGAATCACCAGGATGGTTCTTGTGGTTGTGGCCGTTTTCATTGTCTGCTGGACTCCGATCCACATTTATGTCATCATCAAAGCCTTGATCCATATTCCAGAAACTACTTTCCAAACCATCTCCTGGCACTTCTGTATTGCATTAGGATACACAAACAGTTGTCTCAATCCCATCCTTTACGCCTTCCTAGATGAAAACTTCAAAAGATGTTTCAGGGAATTCTGTATCCCGACAACTTCGACCATCGAACAACAAAACTCCACTCGCATCCGTCAGCACACCCGTGAGCATGCCTCCAGTGCCCATACAATGGACAGGACTAACCAGCAGGTATGACTAGAAGTGGAGATGTCAACCTTGGAAACAAGAATTCCTCCTGGAGATGACATGAATTCTGAAGTCACGGTTTTGACTGAATTGTAGCTTCAGGAAGTTTTATAAAAATTCTTCCGATTTATTTTTCCCTGGCTGAGGTGATACATGAAGATGGAAAGACTTATCCAGATGCACTAGGGAGGTTGTGCCAGTCCTCCTATGATCCTGGGGAAGCTAGAGAACTCCTCAAGTTGCTTCTTGTATAACCAGAGTCGGTCTGGGTATCATTGTGTTATATATTCAGTACACTGAAAACAGAAGAGATGCTTTTATTGTCTTTGCTTAATGAATGCTCGCTACTTCAGCTTTCGAGAATTTTGTGTATTTAGAAACTTCTTATACTAAATCAGAGCATTGGGCTATGTGACCTATGTGAACTAGCAGCTGCTTCATAACCAGTTCTCCAATATTTAATAGTCCTGCAATTACTGGTAGTCCTCAACTTACAATAGTTCATTTAGTGACCGTTCAAAGTCACCGAAAAAAGTTACTTGTGATCACTTTTTACAGTTGAAACTTTTATAATTGTGACTTTGTAGCATCCCCATGATCGCACGTCCAAAATTCAGACGCTTGGCAACTGGTTCATACTTCTCACCATTGCTATGTCCCAGAGTTACTTGATCCCCTTTTGCAACATTTTGGCAAGCAAAGTCAATGGGGAAGCCGGATTCATTTAACAACCATGTCACTAGAATGAATCACTTAACAACTGTGGCAAGAAAGGTCATAAAATGGGACGACACTCCCTTGACAAATGTCTCACTGAACAACAGAAATTCTGCTCTCAATTGTGGTCATACGTCAAGGACTACCTGTACTACAGACTTCTTGCAAATATATAAAGGCAATCCTTGGCCTTAGGACCATAATCAGCACCAGAATTTCCATTGCTAAGCAAGGTAGTTGTTAAGTGAGTCATGTCCAATTTTATGAACTTTTCTTGCTATGGTTGTTAAGCAAATCATTGCAATTGTTAAGCAAATGTCATGGTTGTTAAGCTAATCCAGCTTCCTTTTTGATCGTGGGAATGCTAGAACAGTTGTAAGGGTGAGTGTTTGGATGAAAGTCACTATTTTTCAGTGCCATGGTAAGTTTTAGTAATCACTAAATGAATGGTTCTAAATCAAGGACTACCTTGTATAGGTAAGTTAACATCACCACAATTGATACACTTACAGTACACTGTTTTTTATTTTTTGTTCTTTGTTTTTGCCACAATGTTTTGTGATTATTACCTACCGCACAGGTGTCAAAGTAGTGGTGTCATGTTACCATCACGTGACATTTCATCTGTTAAAATGTTTTATTACTTTATCAAAGTATAAAATACAAAAAAAATAATAATATGGGAAAGTAAGAAAAAAGGAAGGCAAAAAGTGGGGATATAGTGTAATGGGAGAAAACGGGGAAAGGCACAAACATTTGACTCTCTTTGGCACAGTCAAAGTTAACAACAGTACAAATACAACTTTTTGCTTTTACAAACAGTAAAACCCATGGGCCGCCAGTTTGACACCTCTGACCTACTGTATGGGATTGCTGGAATGGAATTTAGCTAATCGATTAATGATTGTTAACGTATATATCCAGGGGTGGGAATCAAATTTTTTAACAACCAGTTCTGTAGGTGTGGCTTAGTTGGTGAACATGGCTTGGTGATCATGTGACTGGGTGGATGTGGCTTGACATGTTACTGGCTGGGTGTGGCCAACTCAATATCACTCACATCGAGGCACACATCTCCTCGCTGGCCTCTCATGATTGTGGGGATGCTGCAACAGTCATAAGTGTGAAAAATGTTCATAAGTCACTTTTTTCAGTGCCATTGTAACTTTGAATGGTCACTCCACACAAGCAAAGTACCAGCAAAGGAAGGAAAAAAAACTCCAGAGAAGTTCCTGAGACAGGAAGTTTAGTCCTGCCAAGAATATAATAAGGGTTAATGGAAAGGCAGTTTCTGTAAGCAACACCAGAATGTTTCTTCCTGCCTTCCTTACAGGATTAGGCCAGTAATTTCTTCTAACAACTGGTTCTCCGAACTGCTTCAAAAGTTAACAACCGGTTCCAGCGAATAGGTGGGGACTGGTAGAATTCCACCCCTGTATATATCCCAAAAGGAACATTCATTATGAGAAATCCACCTTGAGGAAATGTTACTGGAGGTTTCAAGTCAATCAAAAGGCTCAAATCAAGTGGCTCACTCTGTGAATAAAAGCGGGGTTGCTTCAGGTCCTCCTCAGGGATACATGTCAATGGAGATTCTCAGTCATCCAAGGCATGGTTGATCCAAAGGTGCTTGTTCAAAAGACAACTGGACTTTCTTGGTTTTTCCTTGAAGACATTTCGTTTCTCATCCAAGAAGCTTCTTCAGTTCAGATTTCTCACTTTTCTACTTCATCAAAGGAAGCAGGAATTGAGCCACATCAAATATTCACTGTGTAGAAATGAGGGGAATATAACCAAGGTGGAAATCATAGATGGTATTCAGCAGGTTCTGGCCAGTTCTGGAGAACCGGTAGTGGAAATTTTGAGTAGTTCAGAGAACCAGCAAATACCACCACTGACTGGAGATTTTTACAGTATCCTTCCACTGCCACGCCCAACAAGCCACATCCACAGAACTGGTAGAAAAAAATGTAAATCCTAACACGAGTGGAAATGATATGTTTTGATAACTAGGGAGGCAAGGTAACCACAGTGATAGCTCACAAGCAATTTGGGTGGGAAGAAATAACTGAGTCCGAAATAATGGAGGCATCTCTATGCTTATTTTGATGGCAGATTTGAGTATCCAGTCTTTCTTTCTGAGAATGGATCTGTGTTATCATTTGGACACCACAACAACTGATTTTTCTCTAAATTAAGTGGAAAACTTTTAATAGAAAAGAAAAGTTATAAGCAATCTTTTCTCAGTTCTTCTGTTTTTCAAATGCATGTCTGAGGGGGAAAATTACTTTGGGCATAATAAACAGCAATATCTCAGCTCATGATCAGAAGAAGTAATAAAAGGTAACATGTTTTAGAAAAAATATGCAGAATATTGTTCTAATTGTCTTTCCTATTCCAAAAATGGATATCTCTAGGCTAATAAGGATCTGCTAAATTCACCATTATTTTACTTCTCATATCTGAACTTAACAATTGTTAAATTTGATAATTAAAGTTATAATATCATAAATTATTCTTTAAGACCAATAAATCCTTGGATTTACCTCCTATTCTTTGGACCAACCAACATAATGGAAGTTTCAATTGTATATAATTTGCTAAGCAGATTGCAGCAACTTTTAAACCATGCCTACTGTTGCAGTCTTATATATTTGCCTTTAAATTAGTCATTATGTTGTAGGAAGTGAGCACCCACCCCTCACCTTGAAAAATGAAATATACTGGGAAATATTAAAAAGGCAGAATATTTCCCCTAAAAAGAGAAATAGAAACTTCAGAGAGTCAGAAACTCAGCCCCCTCACCTTTGCTAATGGGCCATTAAGGCCTAGGCCAGAATACTCTACATAATAAAGGCCTCTACCCATCTCACCACCTGGCCTGGAAAGATTGAATCAGCCAACACTCAGGTGAAGCCATGTGGTCCAGACATAGCCTACAAAATTTGTTAAGACCCCACCCCTGGGAGTTTGACAGCCAATGGGATACATTTCTTGCACAGGAACAGGAAACATTAAGGTGGGGCCCAACAGAGGGTATATAAGGGTCTCTCAACATTTTGGCCTCCCTTTTTCTTTTTTTCTTCACCTTGGAGCATGCGATCATACTTCTTTGGAGCTTCTTCGGTACACCAGGACAGGTGGTAATTTGGTAGAAAGGTTTATCGGAGGTACAAAGGTCACAGAAAAAGGGGTGATCGAACTGAACCCAGAAGGATAATTATTTCAACAATTTTCTCTCTCTCTCTCTGAGTTTCTATTTCTCTTTTTAGGGGAGATATTCTGACTTTTTAATTTTTATCAGTGTATTTCATTTTTCTAGGAGAAAAGTGGGTGCTAACTTCCAAATGCATCATCCTACATTATATTTTCATGCAGTTGAAGAAATAAGCAAAGCATATAAAATTAAAGGCAAATATCAATACACTACATTGTTATCTTCAATTACTATTGTGTAGTGTTCAAAACATTCACACATGCAATACTTGGACCCACATTTCAAATCATAATGACTTTTGAATGCAGTATGCCAATTATTAATAATAGTGTAGCTGTTGTTAGTATGTCTATAATTAATGTTTTAATAATATTTTCTGACATTATTCATATACAATAGGTATAAGGTTCCCCCATAAGAAGAGATAACCAGACATAAATATACTGTATATACATAATATAGTTCTATAAATTAACACATTGTTTTACTGATTACTTTCATATTTACTCTAGGCAAGAAATATCTCTTGCTTCAAATGTTACTCTCACAGATAAACTAAAAGGTGTTAAAAAGACTTGCTAAAATTCAAAGATGGCTTTTTGCCATTTTGTTTCTTTTTTGGACATTGTTTATTTCTATCACCTAACACTCTTTAAATCTACTGAAAGGCGCAGGCTTAAGTAACAACTCACAAAAACTGTCCCTTGTGAGTGTTTCTGCCTTTAAATTTCTCACCAAGACTGTCAAGAAGGTGTTTTGTGGGTTTGACTGCTAAATGGTGCTGATCCTTTCCTTGCATCTTCTTAACAGAGAACGAGAAGAATCAATTAAAGCTGGTCTCTTTATTATACAAGAAAGATCCCCACAGAAAACAAACAACACAATATTTTGTTTTTTACTTGAGAAATCCCATTAGGAAAATGGAAATCAATGAGTGTAAAAAACTATGTGCATCGCTGAAGTAATTGTTCGTTCATTCATGACAAAATAAAGTTTACAGATGGGTATCTCCAGTTTTGAAGTCTTTGAAACAGTGTACACTAGATCTCTTGCAATCCCTGGCTTCGGTGTGGGGATCAGATTGACTGATTGGAGCTGATCATTTCCAGACCAGATGCCCTTCCTGATGCCTATGTGGAGTTCACAGCAGACAATTACTCTCCCAGAGAGAGAAATATCTGCCACTACCTAGGATAGAACTGACAGCCTCCTGATTGATTGTGAGGCAAGAACTCCACCTCTAGGCCACCACACTATTCACTAGATCTCTCTATTCTAACCTGTAGAAAAGCCTCCAGCAATAAACATCAGAATGTGCAAAAATTTAAATTGGGTACATGCCAATGATCCTTCTATTAAAGAAGGATGCTATTATATTCATGCAGATCTTCAGGAATAGACTGAATGAAAGCATAGCAAGGGCAGGGCCCAATTCACTTCTGAACTGATAAGGTGGGCTTGTTCTTGGTCTCTTCCTTTAAATATTGCCATTGTTGGGAGCTAGGGAGAATGCCTTTTCTGTGGCAGCCCCTTCCTCTTGAATTTTGACAAGTTATCCTCCTATCCTTCTCAAAAGCACTGGAGACCTGGCTTTTCCTCCCAAGAATAGGATGAGCATCTTCAAAGCTTAGGAAAGCTGATGATTTTCAATCACATTACTGGAATTACTCAGCATGCTTAGCATATAAAGATTACATTGAGGCAAGCACAGTAGCTTTTCACCCATGGCTCAAAGCAGAAAGAAATGTAGGAACATGTTTTCTACAAATATGTTTACAGAAGCCATTTAAAACCTGCTGTATATTATCCCTTGTGTCTGTTAATACATGTCTGTTAAAGATTTCCCTCTATTCTATGTGGCTGGTTTTGAATGAATAGGATGTGAACTGGTAATATCATGTTTGAATAAGTGAAAAATTGCCAATACACAAGATGAGGATCTGCCTGACATCTTACAATGTTTCTGCTAGACAGTCCCAATTACTGCTGCTGATATTTATTACGGAGAGCCTTGAAATGTTTGGAGGTAAAGTATTACCTTGATGGCAGTACTCTCTAGGTAAACACAAACCAATTTTCAAAGACTCTTCTTGCATCTCCAGACATATTTGGAACTCTTGGAATTCAAAGAGCTGTGCAAGATAATTTGTTAGAAGAGAAATAAAAGTTTGAAACCATTGCTGGAGAGATCTCAAAGACTCTTGAACATGAGAGTTGCAGATGAGTGAGGAAAAGATGGCAAGAGTTTACAGCTTAATTCTAAGAATCAGAGCTGATTTGAGTGGGATAACAAAGATTGATAATCTACTGCTAATTCTTTGGAAGCTAAGAAGCAAGTCTTTTAATATAACTCTAGAGAGGTATTTTAGTCTTGGAGCTGGCAATCTTCTTTCTGGATCAATCGGTTAGAGATTACTATTTTAAACCAAGCCCAAACTCCATGCAATGCAAGCTAATTCCACTTCCATCTCCCCCCATAAAATAATGTGTGTCATGGAAAACAAATGTATGATAAAGACCTATCAACATATTAAGTGCAGTTGTATATAGGCGTTTGAAGCAAATCCCTTCAGGTATAAATAATTGTAAATATTTTTTGTTGGTGAAAATATTCTTAGCATCTAATCCTTTGTGGGGTGAGGGGACTACAAGCTAGCTGCAATGATAAAATAGGTCAGTGCTAACTCTGAGATATTGAAAAAAGACATTCATATGCTAAAAGTACAAACCACATCAACTGAAGATCACCCTTTCATAATAATTGAAGCTTCTATCTACATTGTCTGCATTCCCTTCAACCCCAAACACCTTTGTTACATGTGGAAAAATAGTGTGAACCATCTTCTCCAGCCAGGTACAATTCCAATATTACCAAAAGTATCAGATTATGTAAATATTCTTTTTCAGACAGATAATATGTGAATAACAGCTAGGTTGTAATTCACATTAATTTTGCATTTTGTATCAAAAGTGGCTAGTGATAGCCAGTTCTGTAAATACTATTGTCAATATCTGTACAATGCTAACATTTGGGCGATGAAATATATGACAGTACTTCATTTTTAAAGAAATATATTCATCCAATTTGATTTTATGCCATGTATTTAAATAATAAATTTTCTGTTTCAAAATCTCCATAAGTTGAGTAATAGAATAAGATTACATGTATATGTTATGACTCTTATAAAATAATGTCATTATGTATAAATGTGTGCAAAAATGTAAGTGTAATTGTAAAGTAGTGAAGCATTTCTACGAATGCATTAAGAAAAAATATTGACGCAGCATGAATTAAACAATTTGTTTCAAAAATAAAATATAGCTTTATGTATATAATATATGCTATATAATGCATACAGTGTGTTATACACAGTTTTCTACATCATTGCAAATGTTCTCATTTGTCTCTCTGTGATTGCCACTACAGTAATTAACTTACAAAAGTATACTCAAGTCAAAATAAGAAGCTTTTGGAACAAGCAAGAGTAATAACCAAACAGATCATTAAATAATATGTTATACTTGTTTAGTGTTTCTGCAATTAAATTGTCAAAATGCACATAGGAAACAAAAAAAGAGTATTTTTGTTCTGATTATAAAAAAATTCTTACCCATTGCTCTCTTTTAAAAATGTCCAGCACTGCATTTTCACTGCTTGTTTGTGAAAAAAAAAGTTTATAGGAAGAAAATGCACATCTTGAGTGAAAATGTGAGTTCAATAAAATCAGATCAAATTATAAAAACGCATGTATTTATGCATGGAGACTCTCTTTCTGTAATCATGCTCTTACCAGTTTCAACAATTAGCAAATCACTTTTCTGTTAATTTATCACTGGTGTAATTTATATCAGTAATACAGGTAGTCCTTTACTTACAAAAGTTCATTTAGTGACCATTTGAAGTTACAATGGCACTGAAAAAAAGTGAGTTACGAACATTTTTGTCACTTATGTCCATTGCAGCTTCCCCATGGTCATGTGATCAAATCTCAGAAGCTTGGCAATTGACTCATATTTTTTTACATTGCACTGTCCTGGGATGATGTGAACATATTTTGCAGCCTTCTGACAAGCAAAGTCAAACAGAAAGCCTGATTCATTTATTAACTGCATTACTAATTTAACAACTGGAGTATTCACTGAAGAACTGTGCCAGGAAAGGTTGTAAAAAGGTTCAAAGATTCTGACTCTACTCTTCCAAGAATTACCAATCTCCCCTGAGAAAACTGCCCAAAATGCCCTTGGAAAATTTGAAGGAAAGAAATTAACAATTCAGTCTTCTATTCTTTCAACATTATTTGAAATATTGTAGATGAATTTCTCATAGCAGTCAGAAGAAAATGTTTGATGCTAAACAAAGATTATTTCTACAGCTAAGTTCATTTAATTTGTTTTGCAAGATTGCACAGTGTATTAAATCACAATGTGCATTCCTTCAATGCCAAATCCTCAAAGAATTTACCAAAAACTAAAGGCCCAGTCCCACTGCACTTAACGGATGCAAAGAGAATGTAAAACGTTAAAAAAAGCTTGCCATCTGTTGCAAAATGCG
>BHFT01012585.1:0-22492 GCA_004320025.1 Laticauda laticaudata
TACGTACTACCCCCGTCCGTTCCTTTCCGTTGTTTTCCATTCTGTTTATGCAAATTTTTGCCACTTTTGAGAGCGCATAACAACGGATGGAGCCACCCCTGAAATTTTGCTCATCCGCTGTGTCCTTTTTGCCTACGTTTTGCATCCGTCGGCCAGTGTGACCTAGCCTTTAGATAGAATTAATTAAATGAGCCTTTCAAATGTAGTGCTCTACAAATTAATAACTTTGACAGACTAGTGTTTGTACATGGTTTTGCAAAACCTAGAAATATACCCCCCAATCTGTTCTATTTTAAAGATATGTCATTGTTCATTATTGGAGCTGTGTTTCTTCCTTATTCTTCTTCCTCATTTCTCATTCCTCAGAAAATTTTGACTGTCCTTCAGCTAAAAATGTTATCTTTGGGGGGTATGCATTAGTCAGAGATAGTGTCTTGAAAGTAGTTTATCATGTGTTTAGGATAACAGTGACACATACAAAGAGATGTGAATTAACCATTCACAATAGTGGGTGATTCAGATTTTTACAAACACAATTGATGAAATCATTGATTTGCCTGCATGTTTACATACAGGCACTAAAATGACAGAGAAGCACATTCAAAATATATAATGCACAGAAACATTAATAAGACATCTTTATTGGATTGTAACTGAGATTTTAGATTGATTTTAAATTCAAGTCATTAATTTATCTTGACATATTACCAAGAATTTCATAGCCTCTTTGGGATCTGTTATCTTCAATATAGACCATGCCTGTTCTGTACAGTCCTCTAGTTCTTAATTCATAAATGCCTTAATCTCAAGTGATATGGTGAAAAGGAAGATGTAATTAAAATGTAGTCCTTCCTTTGGTCTAGCTTTATCACGTGATTTTTCTAAAAACCAAATGCAACAAAACATTTTTTAAAAATATAGCCTTATTTGATGTTGTCACATCCAGGTTGCATAAATGTAAACTGGACAACAATCAACCAATGATTCTACAACCAAGATTCTGTGACCTTAACTGGGTGGTAAGAAATATGTCTGATCTGGGTCTCACTGTACTTATTTATTTTCACATACAAGTGTCTTTCTGCCAGAGAAGCACAGTGAACAGGTGATTTGAAGGCAAACCTGGGGATTTTTAAGATGCTCCGTTGGGGTTCAGCAATATCTTATTTTCCTTTCAATACATGAAACTCAAAGGTTCCATTTATGTATTTTCTATTTGTTGTTTAAATAGACAGTGACAGACTAAGAAAGTACAGATCTAATCAAAACTGAAGAGTGTACAACTCTTGCTGGATTGTGGGTAGCACAAGGGTTTAAACAACACGCCATGAACTTTACTCCCAAAATGGTCCAGGACCAAAAATGAGTCTAAATATTTGGAATATCCCTTCAAAACAAGAAGATAGATAGATAGATAGATAGATAGATAGATAGATAGATAGATAGATAGATAGATAGATAGATAGATAGATAAAGGATGGGATTCAGAAAACAGGGAGATTATAGAATTACCTAAAAATTCAAAAAACACTTCACAGAACACTGCCTGTTCACAAAATTTTACAGACGAACCTCTTAATCTTTTCAAATCTTTCCCTCATTGGACAAAAGGTAATGATATCTATCATTGTTTTTATATAATCTATGAAAACATCGTTATCTCCATCCATAATTGTACAGTTATACCTATATTTCTGCATAGTATCTGATGAATTTGATCAAGTACACTGAAAATTTATGCTGGAGCTTGTAGGTATTAAAGACTACCGGTACTTATTACAGAGTTGTCTTCCGGATCTAGGGTGTGGGGAGAGAGGGAGGGAATGAGAAATGAAAGGATTAATAGAAGGGCAATAATATATATGAATCCACACAGAATTCTATCAATAGGACAAGATGTTCATGTAATAAAAATTTCTTCTGAAAAACTCAAGCCATTGAGTATGGAGGAAGAAATATGGGAACTGGAAATCGTTTCAATGGTTTGTGGCTGTCATCTCATTACAACTTCCATCAGTAGTTATTTATTTTATTACTTTAATTTAACCTTGTATTGTGTTTACCTCTAGCAAGATACTTGGAAATATATCTAAATAAGGGTGGGATTTAAGAAAAGTTAATGTCTTGGCACAAAAATAAAGTCACCAAATGATGGCATTCAGCCACATGAATCTGGAGTAAAGTTTGTGTAGATTTTCATCTCACCACCTCACAGTTGATTTTGATAGAATAAAAGGAGATTTGCATGCAAGCTATGAAAGTTGTCCTGAATTCCTTTGAGGAAAGTTGAAATATACATGGAAGAAATTGGCTTGTTGGGATCATGATGGGGATGATTAGCAACTTAATCTTGTTAAGCCTACACTGAGGCTATCCTGCAGCTATTTTTGTTATCATTTGAAATGCCCATATGAACTTTCTTGTCACTAGTGCATTAAAAAGGAATACTGAACACAGAAAGCTAAGATGGTAATACCACTAATACAACTGAGGAAAAATTAGTTGCTGAAATAAATACAAGCTTCAAGCATTTAGCAGTGGTGCAATGGAATATCTGCAAGATATTTTCCTATAAGCATGAACTGGTGGGGCCATAAAATAGACAAAGTAATAGTAAATGAAGCTAAAGTGCTCTAGGATTGAATTTGGATTATTTAAATTAAATTTCAATGAGCATCTGCTACAAAACACCCCAGACTTAACAACTGTTGATAAGAAAGACAAAAAAGTCTGGATAATGGACACTGAAAACTGGAGACAGTAGAACGGAGGAAAAAGAAATGCAGAAAATCACAAAATAAAAAGACCTGCAAATAAAGCAGAACAATTGTAGCAAAATAAAGTAAAGACAGTACAAATGAAGCAAAGATAGTACCAATAGTAATAGACACCTTGGGCACACTTCCAAAATGTCAAATCCAAAATGTCAAATCCAATCTAAATATCTGGCTTATTGTGTTACCAACCATAATAATAATTTATTAAATTTATATGCTGCATGATTCCCAGAAACTTTGGACAATTAGTTTGCTTAGATCTGCCTCTGCTATGCACAGAGGAATAGCAGATTTTTAGAAAAGGCAAATGCTACGTCTGCTAATAAAAAAATAACTTGCAATGATGTGTTTAGGTTTTAGCAGCAATATAGTTAGATTTTTGACACAACATTCTTCTTTATAAGATTAGTTTTGTTTAATGATTCTGATTTTTCAAGATGATGTGAGCAGTAATCCAAGATATCTGGAAGACACACAGTTGGGCTGAAGTGTTTTAAGTGGAAAAACATTAGAATACTTCAAACTCAGTTTCTTCCCATTAGTGTTGTGATTTACTATAATTGACAAAACTGCTTACAATAATCAAACAGAGTGACATTTTTACAGCTGCATCAGAAAGAACATTAAAATGACCCTGTTAAGCAGGTGAGCTACTTTAATAATAGAAGTGGTAGGACTTGAAAGAAACATGCAGGAAAATTTGAAACTGATATGGCTTGATTAATTTAGATGCTCTTTTTGAAAGACAGAATCTTCATTATTATTATAAGACTGCAACCATTGTTATTGTTTAATGAGTGGAAAATGAAAGGAGGGCTCATTTGCTGGGTGAAAATATTTTAACATAGAGCATAGGAGGTGCGATTTCATTGCAATTCAGGAATGTAATAATGTTTTCTCTTTCATTTTTTTCTTCATCCTTTTTATTTTAAAGGAAAGTTGCATCTCATGCTTTTTCTCATCATATTACTGAGATGCATTCTGGGTACATTTGCTAATCATGAGAGGACTCATCTGACTGCATTTGTGAGAACAAGGAGATATGAACTTGGCATATGGGCAGTATTGTTCGGTTTATAAACAGTCTCCTTAAGCCAGTACTGGAAATCTTTGTCCTCGAATTCTAAAATCTGTCTCAGGGCAGCAAGGACTATCATAGAGTGCGAGTTTCAGAACTCTCAACTTTTCTGTAATCTGTAGCAGGATATCTTTGATACTACTACCATAGACTTGATATGCAATTAGGAACAAAAGACTCTTGGCTAGAACAGAGATTCCTAACCTTTTCGTGTATGCAGATCTCTGTATCATCACTGAATCCTTTTGGAGACCATCATGCATGCCACCCATTTTAAGCATGCTATCTTTGGAATAGATAAAAGTTATCTGTTTTGGAATCCTACTTTCAAGACCACCAGACCACTGGTTCATACTGTCATCACCCCAAAGTTCCACTCTTTAAAATTAGGGAATGTAACATTATTAAAACATCCTCATGAAACAAATAATAACAAGTGGAAATAATAAAGTAACATCAAACAATAGATAGGAAAGTATGTCATAACTGTCACCTTCCACTCATTCCCCAAGTAATATCCTCCAGGACCATCATCAATGACCATAAGCTGCAAACTGGGAAGCATCAGATCATAAGATTGTTTCAAAGATTATATAAACACTGACCACTTCTTTGAACATATGATTTTCATACGTTCTTCAGTTTTGCTTTGCCCTTCCAGTACTAGTTGTTGATACTTCCTCTTAATCCCAAAAAGATTTCAGAAGGGAATAAAACCTAGCAGGTTATGCAAGACTTCATAGTTCAGCACTGGGATCTCTACTGTGGAATAGAGCATATGGCCAAAATGGCCAACAGGTAGAGCCCAGAATAATTCCCTATAGATAGAAGTTTGGCTGCCATTGTCACTCTCATCCAGTTTTACAGGCATTTAAAGGGGCTTTATTTAGGAAAGTACAAACCCGTAGAAGTTTGTAGGCATGATCAAGCTTTGGAGAGCCATAGACCTGCTGAAGTCTAAACAAAGTGGACAACAAGGACTATAATGGCGGAAATAATGATGCCAGACTGACAGAGCTATGTTCCACATACAAAAAGAGTTCCATATTTCTGGCAATTTTTTGAGAAAGGTCTTTGGAAAAATAGTTTTAAAAAATAAAACAGTTTTCATTTTTAAAAACACTTTCTACCTCTTCTACCACCCATGTTGGAGATTTTATTTATATATTTGAACTTATTAGCCACCCAACTAAAACTATAATTTTTATGCAATTCCAGTTTCAAGTCAGTGAAAACCATCTTGTTGATATTCTTTGATTGTGTAGAGAAATGTGTTAGGAAATACAAAAAGGTCCTCCAGAGCTCCTCTGAAATTCCAGGTTGTCCATCTCTGGTGTAGAGTTATTGGGGGTCATGATATTGGGAGTCATGTATAGGGTTGACATACATGACCATTTACTTGATTTTTACTTATTTATAACATGTGAAAATCATTCATGAATTAGCCTTAGGATATGGAAAATAAAAGGTCTGTTGGCTATCTGAAGTGAATTTTCTTTTTCCTACCAGCCAAATAAAATAAATCCAGTTACATTGCTAAGTGATCTATAGAGTTTGAGCTTCCGGCAAATCCAATATTATACCAGGCTCATATTGTTAAAGTGTGGTTGTTGTTTTTTTAATTTTTTTCATCCTTGTGGAGGGAATAAACATTTGAAACATTTGATTCTACTGTCAGTTTAGTGAGCTGGGAAAATATAATAGCCTAAATGCATTTAGTGATCACATATCACAAATGTCTTCTAATAAATTATCTGCCTGCCTGCCTGCCTGCCTGCCTGCCTGCCTGCCTGCCTATCTATCTATCTATCTATCTATCTATCTATCTATCTATCTATCTATCTATCTATCTATCTATCTATCTATCTGTCTATCTCATATCCAAAGTTCTTATTGCCATGCCTCAATTTGAGCTTTCCAACTATAGAAACAACCATTCACAGAAGCTGGCAATGAAGAACTAATTTTAGACTTGTCCCTCTATATATGAACCCCTAACTCTATAGGATTGCATCCTGGAAGGCTTTAGTAAAAACACTACCAAAACATTGTCACCGTCCAAGATTTCCAATAAATAAGTGAATTTAGTGAAAGTTTTGAGTCAATACATTTAGAGTCAGGCTGTTCACACTGTCATCCTACTTAGTTCCATCTTTTCTTGTGGACCCTTTGATTGGTTTCCAGTATAGTGCCTTCACAACTGATTGGCAGCAATTAGCAAACAAATCTTTTCACAAGTGGATATATCACTTGCTAATTGTCTCAGATCAAGAGTTGGTTTAAAGGCTTATACACAAGTGGTAATTCAAAAATTGGCAAGCCTAAATCAGACATTATTTGAAAAGCAGAGTGATAATGTTGTTAGAGTACTGAATGACTGGGCTGTTAGCTTCAGATGTTGTTCAGCCATAAAGTTCAATGGGTGACTGAGGGTCAGCATTTTCTCTCAGCCTTAATTTTTCTCACAAGGTTGCTGTAGTGTGAGAAAATGGAAGGGAGTTGTGCATTTTGGTTTATCCTCATTAAGGAAAATGAGAGGTGTAAATAATTTTTTTTTTTAAAAAGTGGATAAGATAGAAACCACCATTTCAAATTTCAATTCAAAATATGACAATTCTCAATTAACAGAACACGTTTGGGTGGAAAGAGTGTGAGTGCAGAACACGTTTGGGTGGAGTGTGTGTGTGTATGTTTAAAGCTCTTTTAAACATGACATGAAAAGAACATTACTATGCTATAATGTTTCTCAAATATGATTCAGTTTCCTTAGTATCATTCATGATTATTCTCAATGAACAATACACACAGACAAGTAACTAAACATAAAAACATCAAGGTGACAGCAGTCAGTGGTGGTCCCTCCAACCTGAAAGACCTGCTCTTAATGCTAGATCAATTGCTGGCATAACATTTAATCCTGGATGAAAGGGCTGACTTGGCATGTAAAATGAAAATCAGACTGACAGAAGAGCAGGGAATTAATCTTTTCCCAGCATTATTCACCAGAGAATGGCACAATAAGCTAGGATGAAGAGGCATGTCCATGCTCTATAAACATTCCATTTAGTTGACCAAAGGCTCCATCTTGCAGTCTGTTGATTTTGAGAACAAGCTGCTGTTTTCAGATGTCTGTTGTGTCCCACTGGCGGAGCTGGCAGAAGAGTCGGACAATAGTAAGGAGGTTGGGGAAGAACCTGGGCCATTCCTGGAAGCTGAGGAAGGCTCAATGAAGGCTCTGCATCAAAGGCAGAGATGGGGCCAGGGCAGGTTGGCAGTTATCAGCTTCCTTTGGGCTCGGACAGCAGTGAGGTGGGGAGTTCTGGAACCAGTTTCCAGCCTGCGCATGTGCAGTGCTGCCAAAAGGAAAGCACAATTAAGAACTCACGGTCAACATGGGAGTAAGGCCACAGGTGGACAATGAATGGCCCCTCCCATCAGGATTAAAAGAGAAGCAAAAGGGAAGGGGGCTTTTGCAGAAAACAACTCACTTGTTTGTTCATTTGTTCATTCCAGTCTCATGAAGATTTGTCTGTATAACCCAGCCCTTCCCTGTAAACACTGAGTGTGGAATTTCACCGACGTTCCAGGATTGATAAAGATCTGGGCTAATTAGTATGCCTTCAGAAGACTGTTTGCCAAGCCATTGGCTGACTGTGAATGAAATACATTCACATTAATGTAATAAAAGAGGTTTTTGCTGGGACTCAGAATTGACTTAGTGCTTTTTTGGGGAGGCCTAAGACAGAACAGTGTCCCAGAAAGGGTGAAGATATCATTGATCCTGCTACCTAACAATTTCTCTTCATAACCTAGTTGGAGTAATCTTCTGGATTAGATTACTTTTTGAGGTCTTGTCCTGTGGGATTTCACTGTTTATATTGAGACTGTCCAATCAGAAACATCTCTATCCCACTTGGTATCTAGTCATGTCAGTCCTTTAAAATTGTCCAGATCAGGAAATAGACTGCACAAAAAGACTAGGAATACACTTGATTTATAGTATATGGTAGTAGCAGAATCTTGTAAGTCTATTTGCTTTTTCCTCCCCCCCCCCTCCCTTTTGCTCTCTAGGGTGTTCAGGGGGACCAGCCTAAGTTTTTTTCCCAAATAGGTTCCATTTTCTCTGAGCTCAAATCATGTTTCTGCACATTTTGTTTTTGTAACAGTTTCTAAATAGTTTGCTCATGGCCTGTCACTGTGGCTCTCTACAGCCCCATGCAGAGAGCAGGACATATATTGGATTTAGCTTTCTGTTCAGGGAGAAGTTGAAGGAGCCTTGTATGATTTTCTTGTCACGACAGATGGGCAAAAACACTTCTCTTAACTTGCCTGTGGCTTCCACCTGCAAATACAACCATTGTCCTGAGTCCAAAAGATCATCCAAATTATAGACCTTCTCCCAGAGAGACAGTCAAATTCAGTCCAGAGTAAGAACTGGAATGGCAGGGAGAGCATTATACTCTGCCTCATCCAGACACCCACATTATCTAGATACTGGGTCAAGATCTCTACAGTATCTCTTGCTTGATCTAGTTTGGAGATGTGTAACTGCTTATCATCAGAATTCTGATTATACCTCATCCTCAACCAAAGAATAACCTGTCCTGCTGGTTTCATACACATGCTGAAATAATAGTGTAGAAAGGCTATTAAATAATAGCTATAAATAGTATAAATAATAGTGTAGAAAGGCTTCTATAGCTATAATGCTATAGAAGTCCCCAGAGAAGTACCATTGGACCAGTTTCTCCTCCCCTGACATAATGAATAATATTGAATAAGCCTGACCATTTAGGAATGAACAAAATCTTTGCAAGGCAGTGCGTCCAGCCCTCGCACTGTGTTCATAAAAATATCCATGGCCAATGTTATTGAAAGCACCCAGGTCAATTAAGACTACTGTAGGCGGAGTACATATTATGAGTTTATAGCTGCTATGAATTATTGCAAAGTACTTTAAGGGGGCTACTCTTGAAAAACATCTGGAAGGAGCAGTGGTAAAAAGTGCAGCAGCCAAAAGTTCACATAAAATTGTGTGGAAAGATACCTGCTGGTTGCCAATTTCTTCCTGGCACAAACTGAACTTTGATATTTAAAACTTTAAATCGCTAAAGGATTGGAATGTCTCCCTTTACAAATCTGTTGAGTTGTTGGCTTTTGCTGGATGAGCTCTTTTGAAGATGCCCCCCTCAATGCACTGTCATCCTGCCAATTGGTCATTGTATCTTATAAGAGGATTGAATAAACCAGATCAGTCAGGGGCTATTATTCTTGAGACTCAGTATTATCTCTGGATTGGGGATAGCATCAGTGGTGGGATTCAAATTATTTTAGTACTGGTTCTGTGGTAGTGGCTTGGTGGGCATGGCAGGGGAAGGATACTGTAAAATCTCCAGTCAGAGGTGGTATTTGCCAGTTCTCCGAACTACTCAAANGGATACTGTAAAATCTCCAGTCAGAGGTGGTATTTGCCAGTTCTCCGAACTACTCAAAATTTCCGCTACCGGTTCTCAATAACCAATCAGAACCTGCTGAATACCACCTCTGGGTAGCATGCCCCCAAATGCCACTTGCAGATGAATGAAAGCAGAAGGGGAATAAATTGTAAGCACCTCAGATATTCTTGGTTGGTCCTTACTAAAAAAGAAAAGCTGGGCTAAGATGGACTTGGCCTGGAACAGCAAAGCTATTGTGTCTTATGTCTTTGTCATAGGCAGAATAACAGAACAGCAGAAGAGCAGAATAACAGAGTTGGGAGGGATCTTGGAGATCTTCTAGTCTAATTGTCTTCTCAGGCAGGAAACCCTATACCTTCAGACAAATGGTTGTCCAATTTCTTCTTAAAAACCTTCAGTATTGAAGAATCCACAACTTCTGAAGGGAAGCCATTCCACTGATTAATTGTTCCAATTGTCAAGAAATGTCACCTTAGTTCTAGGTTGGTTCTCTCCTTGATTAGTTTCCATCCATTGCTTCCTGTCCTGCCTTCAGGGGCTTTGAAGAATAGGTTGACCCTTCCTCTCTTCTTTGTAGCAGCCCCTTAGGCAGGAGAATGTTCTCTTAAAAGTTGTAAAAGTAGTCCTCACTTGCCACCACAATTGAACCCAAAATTTATGTTGTTAAGTGAGAAATTTGTTAAATGAGTTTTTCCCCATTTTACAATATTTTGTCACATTTGTTAAGTGAATCAATACAGTTGTTCAATTAGTAACACAGTTATTAAGTGAATCTGGTTTCCCCATTGACTTTGCTTGTCAGAAGATTGACAAATGGGGGGAAATGACTCCAGGTCACAGAAATAGTCACAAATGTGAATCAGTTGTCAAACATCCAAATATAAATTACATGACCATGGGATGCTGCAATGGTCATAAGTGTGAAAATGGTCATCAGTCACTTTTTTTCTCTGCTGTTGTAACTTCAACTGGTTACTAAATGAATTATTGTAAGTCAAGGACTACCTGTATCTCCACTCTCTCAGGGAGTAGATTTTGATGAAGATGCATCTCTTTGACAAGATTGTTGATTGTTATTTGATTTTGGTATTCATTTTATCATTAATTTAATTTGTATTTTTGCTTACTGGTCTCTTTTTTAAAAAATCTACTAGGTCTTTGAAGGCTGATGGAACAAAAAGCTGGGGTGTGAAGCAAATGAACAAATAAATAGATATGTACTATATAAACACATTGTTACAGGGAGAAGCAAATACTCAGCAGATGAATTAAGAGCCTGTAAAATAAAAATATAAACGCCCAGATTGTGACATAAATAAAGTTTTATAACCCACAAAGTATGTGGTTCTCCCTGAAAATCATTTCCTGGGTTCAGAGAAATACTCCCGCCTATCCAATCCCCCAATATTTTAAAGAAAAGTGATCACTATACAGGAGGCCAAGACTTGCACTGAAGAAGCTGTGTTGGTATGATCTATCCATAGCTCTAGCTGAATTTATGTGTAAGAGCCTTTGTGACTTCATTCAATGCAAATTTCTCTCTGTCTTTCTCTAATACTTTTCTAAAACTTGGACTAGCCATTCCATTGAGTACTTGGACTTCTTCCCCAGATATGAAGACACCACTTTACTATTTGCTGAGGATATTACAATGTTGCCATGTTTTCATTGACAATCTCCTACACCTGTTAAGGCAGCCTGAATATGGTTTTGAATTCTTTGGTGTATGCATAGTATTTTCCATATTTTGCTGGCACAAGGCAGCTCATGATCCAGTCTAGTGTTAACAGTTTAGTGTGTGGTGAGGAGGCTTGTGAAGTCTCAGAGGAGATTGGCAAGTGAAATTGGTCCAGCAGTTCTGTTGTGGGATTGCTGCCCTTTGTATGCTCTCTAGGCTCTAGAGTGTTTTGCAGTGCTGCTTTGGCTGTGATGGAGTTTGGAATGCCAGCTTCTGTCACTATTTTTGTAATGTGTATTTTTCTCCCTTATAGGTTAGCTGATCAATTGATTTAAAAGTGGTTTGTTTGTTCATTATTCAGTTTAGAGCCCACTCTATATTGCAACATATAGCATTAAAAGCAAGAAAGTAGTAAAACAACAGGCACACTTACCATGTGCATGGAGAAGAAAGAAGATAGTTAACTGAATAAAATTCTCGTGTCTTGATACCATCCTAATCCAAGGCCTGGGGAACAAGTTTTCTGTGCTTTTTTGAACATATTCAAAGCCATGTATATATCTGCTGTTTTTGACCACAGGCACTGCAACAGAGAAAACTATGCTCCAAATAGATGATGGGGACTTGGAATTCACTATCTCTGTTTTAGATGGTTCTTCAAATGTCACGGGTGTTGCCTTGACCAAGAGTCATGCAAACTAAACCAGTTGACAGATGTAGAGTGCATATTTAGCACATCTGCTTTTGAATACCAGTCCAATTCAAGTCATGCTCCAAAGGAGGCAGCCTGAAGGGGCTTTCTAGATGTGTTGAGGGTGGATGGTGACTATGTGGCATTGTGGTATGTTTGTCATTATTCTGGAGAGAGGCCAGAAACCCAGTTTCCATAAACAATTTGGTATATTTTAAAGCAGGGTTGTCAAACTCAAGGCCCAGGAGCAGGAGCTGGCCCATAGGGCCACCCTGGAAACAGTGAAGGACTAGCCCATGGTGCCTCTGCCAGTGCAAATGGACTCGGGAGGGCCACATGTGACCCTCCTGAGCTGTTTTCACTGGCAGAGGGTTGCAGAAGGCATTGCAGCCAAGAATGGAGCTTGAGAGCCTGTTTTCTCTGGCAAAGCGCTCAGGCCACCACAGGAATCGTCGACATGAGTGATGTTGAGCTGGCCAAATGCCCCCGAGGTGAAACAATCCTGATGCAGCCCTCAATGAAATTGAATTTGACATCCTTGCTTTGAAGGTTGGGTCTATTATTTTATCTATATTTATACAGCCAAATGCATTTCTCAAACTCTTCTGTTGAGACTTTAAGAAATGGCTCAGCTGCATAAATCCAAATGACCACAAGACAGTAGCCAAGAGATGCCAAACACTAACCCTTTGCTGAACGATGTTTTCATAATGGTTCATAGACTAATGGTTCATAGATTATTGGTTCATAGGCTGATCAGTAGTCATCCTAGAAACATTTTCAGAATATATACTGAAGAGCACCCACAGTTTAACCTGATTGTCAAACATAGCCAAATCCTCAAAGCCTAACACAGTACAGTAGAACCTCTGATCACTACCACAATTCATTCCATAACTTTGAATTACTTCATCTTCTAATGTTTTAACTTCAGGAATTTCTGGGTCAGGGGTTGTGTTTGTCTGCCACCCGAGTATGTGTTTGTGACCAGATTCAAAAGTTTTGTTAATTTTTTGGTCCGAATCCGATTTGGTCATGGTCAGAAGCATTCGTCACCAGAGATTCTACTATAGCTACATTGGGGCAGCACAAACCAGGTTATCAATACATTGCAGTAGAGACAGATGAACTTTTTGCTGCCATGTAACAATTGTCAGGGTGATAAGTCAAAATTCGGAAGGTGGCAATATTGGATAGAATGTCCATATGCAGCAGTTAGCGGGTTTTTTTTTTTCTCCCAGGCTTGTGATCTTTGAATTTCACCCAGAAGCAACCACCAGTCACTGCCTTGACAGACTGAGTTGTACAATACAGCAACAAACCATGATTCCATTCTAGATGTATAGTAAAGCCCAGCTATAATGGCAGCAAGATTTGGGGCAGTAGTAGTTTCTTCAGCTTCCAAGTTTGAAAGGACACAGGGCAAAGGCACTTGTGAAAGAAACAATGAAGCCAACCTTTGAATTTTTGCTGCTTTTATTCCTTGACTTAGCTTACTTTGAAGGCTGGGAAAGTACCCTTGAAAAGGCTTGGAAGCAAATTTTAATTTCTCCCACTCTCTTTTGCTCCTTGTTGACCATCAAAGAAATCCAAGCCACGGAAATAATTTTTGAGTTCATATTTGTTAATGCATTTATTTCTACCTCCAATGACAGAGATAGATCTGATTTTTCACCTTTTATGAATCCAGGTCATTATTGTTTGTGGCATGCACAGAGTCTTGCCCACCTTCAGCCCTCAGGGATTATCCATACACGCATCTGATAGTGATGAGAGATGTGGTCCAGGAGACATCTGGAAAACTTCGGGTTGAGGAAGGCTTGGCAGGGCAGCTGTTGTGCGCCTCTGTATTTCCTAAAGGTTACTTATCAAGCCAGAGAAGGAAGGAAGGTGGATGAGCAGAGTGCTCCCGATTCTCAGGACAGGATGATTAAGCTCTGGCCCCCACCTGGCAGGACACTTCCGTCTCTTGGAGTGGTTGCTTGATTTCTCAAGGGGAGGGTTGCTAAAGTCTTCCCCCTCCTCCTCGGGTTTGCCCTGTGGGGTTGTCCTTGTGAGGGGGAGGGGGAAAGGCTGAGGTTAGCAGGAGTTCCTCTCCGAGGCCCCCAGAATTGCCCGCACGGCTCCGAGGAGCCGGGCACTTAGAGGAGACCTTGAATAGTCCCTTTTGACGGGAGGCGGGCGTGCAAAGGCAGCGACCCGCTCAACCTCTCTGCCCCTCCGCTGTGGCGGTTGCAAGCCAGCCCACTTCGTCGCTGGCTCTTCTCTCCTGATCAGCTTGCTGACACACAGGAAGCGAACTAGGAAAGCCAGCGACCCCCGGGGCTTTTAAGAGGATGCCTCGGCTCCTGGCAAGACAAGCAGCCTGAGCCCTGCCCCGGGGGAACCCTTGGAGCGGAGCAATCCCCGTCCGCCCACCGGCCCGCTCGCCGGAGCGCTGTGCCGACGCTTCCCTGGAGCTTCCCGACTGGCGGCTTCTCAGCGCCTGGAAGGTCCCACTGACTGCTTCCCTCGTCTTTTTTCCTCCCCTCCCCCCCCCCCCATTGGTCGGTGATGTATGCATTTACATCGCCTCCGAACTTTTCCGAAGAACAGCTTGGTAAGTCGAGGTACCGAGGGGACAGTGCAGAAGTGGGATCCGGAGTCGGGAAGCAGAGGGAGAATCGGGGAGGTGGGGAGTTCTGGAGCAAGAGGCGGAGGGATGGGGGGACGGGGACGGGACTTTAAAGTCACAATGCCAGAGGACAGAGGTGTGAACTGTAGGGAAAGGCATCCAGAGCAGGGATTGGGGTATGTCACGTTTCCTTTGATTGTTTCTTTGTAATGAGGACGAGAATGGAGAAAAGTATTGAGCGTGTGCAGAGTTCACTCTCTTCACCCTCCGCCCCCTCCCTCCCCATCATCGACATCACCCCATCACCAACTTTCTTTCAAAAAGACTTGGTGAAAGGGAAGCTGCGGGGATCACGGCCAGAAAGAAGGGGGGGGGGGACATTGCCTTTTATAATAGCCTCAAACTCCGCGTTCCTTTCCTGGACCGGTTGTCTTAGCGTACAGATTCCATGTCTAAACTTTGTTTCGTTGAATTTAGCTGGAGAAAAGAGGAAAGGAAAAGCTTTCCAATAGAAAATGGGAAACTAAAAGCTTTCTAGAAAAGGGAAGAAAAAAACTAAAAGCTTCTCCCTTTTCTTTTATGGCTAAAGCAAGAAAAACACTCCCCATCCCGCAGCCCCCGAATTTAAAGTGCTCCTGATATAAAATGTATAGGCTGTTGCAGCATTACTTGCTTTGCACATGGTTTTATTTCTGTGCACATTATGTTTGGTTGCCTGGTCCCCATTGTCCTGGACTTGCAAGCTATCAGCGAGTTTTGGAACAATGTGATTGCTGTTTAACTCCCAGGGAATCCATATAAGTGGATGAGCTCTCACTTCCAAATACAGTCGCTCAAGTAACACTATGTGTTCAAAAACCTCCTTCTTACCACAACAGTCTTAGCAGAGGCTTTTCAAATCTTCCAGAAACAAGAAAGGTGGTGTTTGGTATCCCATGTCTATGCTTGTCATAGGTTATTCATTAAGATGAAAGTATCACCCCTGCGATCTTTGTATCAACTTTTGGTAAATGTGTAGTGAAACTCATTTTCATGAAACTGCTATGTACAAAGAGATAATCTGAAGAGAAGGGGGTATCTTGCTATTGCTGTTTTTTTTAAAAAAATTGTGATCTCTGCTTAAGACCCAATTAACAGTAGGTGTTTAATTCCCATCCTAATACTGCTAGATGGGGATAAATGGGAACTGTACCCCCCTTTTGGGGATCCCAGGTAAAATAGAGGAGGAGGTGGGAAGGAGAGGGAGAGATGATATATAGATGGATAGATAGATAGAAAGATAGACAGACGGGGGGGGGGGGGGNAGGGGGGGGGGGGGGCGGAGAGAAAACTGGTATTCTGGCAAGCAAAGATTGCCACAGATGTGTTATGGAGGTATTGTGGAGATCCCCATGCCAGCAACTTTGAGTTTTTATGTAAAAAAGTGATTTTTTATTTTTTAAAAAATCTAATAGATAACAATTCACTACAACCATGTGCTATAGTTTTTATGGCAATGGAAAGCCTGTGGCCTCCCAGATGTTGCCAAAATACTATTTCCAGCAACTTCACCATTGGTCATGCTAGCTGGGGCTGCTCTAGCAATATCTGAAAGATTTTAGACTCCCCAGAATTCTTGAAGCAATTTGAATAACTTAATAGATGACCCTATATAGATGATCCTATTTTGGAAGTATGATAAATGTGCATATAAATACATAATATAAATGATTTTCTTACTTATACATCATGTAAGAATCCAAACTGTAATGGCTTTTGCTATCTTAAGTAATACAGCAGTACATTTCTGAGATGAATGCATTTCTTTTAATGAATGTGACAGTAAGTTGTTTCTTCTAACGATTCACAATTCACAGGTCTTTTCTCATTGCTTATTACCTTTAATCAATGTTTATACTTTAGATCCAGGAAGAGCTCCTGTGCATTGAAACTGAAAGAAGTGAATTAGAACAGGGTTGCTATAGCTTCCTCTTTGATAAACCAATTAATGGCTACAAACAGCAACTTAAACCTGTTACACTTCTAGTTCTCATGATTTTTCTCTCTCCTTGGAATGGTACATCTGATGTGTCTGTTAGGATTCAGGAGTGCTTTTGATGTGTTAAAATAAGACCAGTAGTATCTGCTAGTTATGTCAGTTTATTTCCAAGGCACATTTTACTGCCAAGTCATTATCTCTGAAACAAAACTGAAATATTCCACCCTTCAAGGATTCCTGTGAGGTGCTTCTTATGCTTTTTGATATACAAGAAGTAGTTAGGAGTAATTTATTCATCTGTCCTCCAGATGCATCTCACACATTTTAGCCTACTCTCCACAAGTATTCAGATGATATTTTCCCAAAAAAACTACTATTGTTGAAGTTGCAAATTTATGAACATCTTATTCTTTTCTGTTGCTGATGCTGTTTTGCCCTTCTTAAATGTGTAATCTGCTGTACAGTGCACAAAGCTTACACAATTCAGTTGTACAAAAGGTCTTTCTTCTCGCTGAATAATGGAGGCAGGCAGGATATCCTAACCAAATAATGTAGCAATTGGTTCTTCCTATCAGCTATACCTGACACTAGACTGAGTGTATTAACTATAACATTCCTAAGATAGATGCATCTCTTTCTGGATAAGCTCAGTTGTCATTTAGAGAAGGAAATGTTCCCTAAATACTCTTCTTATAGTTTATTATGAGGTCAAAACTTAGTAAGTATTTGGGAATAAGTAATTGCTGTGATATTTGGAATCATTCAATCAGTTGCATTTGTTTTGGTGTAATGATTCCCATTGATCTACATTCTTATTTGAGTTAAAATGTTAATTTTTAATTGAATGATTGTAAACTACCGAAAGACAATCAGTTGAGATGAGCGGCATATAAATTTAATAATCAACCAAACAAATAAAATACCATTATTCTGGTAACTTTGTTACTTAAATTACACAGTATTTAAGACCAATATGGAGAATCCACAAAATTAGAAATGAAAAATAAAACAAAAATGTACTTATTCCCATTAGTACTTCCCAGTTTCTTGATTTGACAAAATCAAAAGTGTTGTTTCTTATGCTTTCAGAGGGCAAAGGAAGAAGATATTAAGAGAAATAGAAATGAACAATTTTACCAGAACACTGGTTCCTCTAATTCTCAGGACTTTGTAGTGCATGCAAAGAGCTTACAAAGTGACATATACTAGGACATACCCTAAATCAGTATTGAAGACTTCATTGGTTTTCTTTGATAAGAACAGATCATAGGTTTTCTTTAAATAATAGAAATATTCAGGCAGCAATATAAAGGCTAACTCCTTTGGGAAAGTTGCGCTGACTTCATAAAGCAAATTTGCATGTCAAGGGAGATCATTCTTGATGTGCTACTAAATTGTAGTTTAGGAATGGTAAAGCATTTTACCATATTAAGAAATTGAATCATTTTTTAATCTTGACAATGGACCATACTACATTTGAATATTCTTTTCATTTAGCTGTTTATTTATGTGAACAAGGTGGGTATGGTTATTTCTGAAGTATTTATCTATATTTTTACAGTAAAAATATTAAATATTTTAATATTAATACCTTAAAGTGGGTACTTTTAAACCAGGCCTTTTAAATGTAACGTTTAACAAATTAAAGAACATTTCCTCTGATTTTGGGAAGGAAGATAGAATTTTATATGGCAGAAATGTTAATCTTTCTGGCTTGAAAATGAAGAATACATTTATTAGCTAGTTAGTTTTCTTGTTTTATTCCTATATTTATATCCTACCTTTCCTTTAAAGAACTTAAGGTAGCATGCATTAAGCCATTTCTCAATTTATTCTCTCAACAAATAGGTGAAACAAGTTGTGCTGCAGAAAACAATTGGCCCAAAGTCACCCAGACACCCACCTTTCATTGTGTCTCCCTAGTCCTTGTCTTGCATGCATGTCAGTACGTTAATTAAAAAAAAACCACCAGCAATTTCCCAAGGCCAAAATGAAACCCAGGAATAGGCTCTGAGAGGGCACACCCACAAGTCAAAACAGTACAGCATCAATTCTTTCAACTTCTTTGTTCATTTTAGTATTCATTCTTTTACAACTTTTATTATTACAATTTTATTTACTGTTCTTGTTTGTGACCTATTAGCTGCACTATATATGGATTTTAGATCAAACCAATACACTGATTCTGTTACCACCCTCATCATTAGGTTATGTTTTGCTGAAGTGCCTACTTAAAAACAAAACAAAACATTTAAATATTAGTGCAGAGCTAATAAAAAAAACTTAAGAAGAACCAAAGATCACTATGATGCAATACTACGTTTTGAAACAATATATCACCCCTGTTTACCATATTTTGGGAGGGCCTGATTACTGTTGTTTATTGGCTTATAGCTTCAGGTAGTAGAGTAAAACTGATGTACGTTATAAGCCATTAATCGCAGTAAATATTTGGATTTGTCTAATCCTCTTTAAAAGTCAGATGAATTCTTGGAATATTTTGGCCATGTTTGAATGACCATTCTCATTTGGAGTAATCAATGTAATGTGAATTAGTAAATCAAAGAAAGTAAGGAATGAGATGAGGGGAAAAGATCCAATAAATACCAATACCTTTTATACCTTACCATAACTTTCACTTCTTGCAAACTATCTTTTTTACCATATCCATACAGTGTTTCATATATCTCCAATGAGCACACCAAATGACATCATAAACTTATTTTATGATGCATTAAATCACTATTTGCATCAAATAAACTGCACACCATAAATTCTAGTTTTACTCAGTGTTCAACCACTAAGTTTGAATTTATTCTCATACATATTTTACATTCATAATATATTCTTATCATAATCATCAACCAACCTTCAACTTCATAGTTACCAAAACATTCCATAATTTAAATCTAATAGACAACATTCATTTCAATTCTCCTTTTTAATGTCATTCCTCATACAAATAATTGCAACATTCTTTCCAGCATTCCATTATTTCAGTTTCATCCCACATCATTTCATTATTTTTAATTCTTGCTTGTTTCTTTCCTCCCACTTTTAAAACATTTTTTTAAAAACATCCATCAAAACCACCCTCCATTTTTGCTGTGTCTTTTAATTGTTCCTTCTTCTTTTTGACTACATGGTTTTAAAGTATCCTTTTTGTAAAAATAATACAATGTATTATCCTTTCTGTAGATGTAACATGTTATATAATATAGCTATAGCACTTAGACTGATATAACACTCTACAGTGCTTTACAGCAGGGGTCCCCAACTCTCAGTCTGTGGACCGGTACTGGTCCACGGTGTACCAGAGACTAGTCCACTCAAAGGCCCCATCCATGGGATGCAGGCAGCACACGAAACCATGCCCCATCCAGTCTGCAGCAAAACCTCTCTATGAAACAAGTCCCTGGTGCTCAAAAGTTTGGAGAGGGGGCTGCTTTACAACACTCTGTAAACAACCATGTCAACATATTGCCACCAACAATTTGGATCATCATATTACCAGCCTTGGAAGGATGAATAAATCTTGAGCTGGTCAGGATTGAACTTCTCACTGGGAGCAGAGTTAGTCTGCAATGCTGCATTCGAACCACTGTGCCACCATGGCTCATATTGTTCTCTTGTTCTCAATTTCTGTAGCAATCTTGTTTCTTGATGTATCCATAGACTCTTTCACTATATTATTTCACAAAGCATCCTGTTTCACATTTCTCATTGTGCAATTACCTAACATTTATGTTTTTCACTCTCTTCTAAGCAGTTTCCGTATCCTCTTTCTTTATCACAACTTTCCATTCATTTTTGTGCAGTATTTCTCCTTTTACTTTAACTTGTTACCTCCTTTCCTTTTCTATGTTTCACTAAAATCACTAAAAATATTTTGTCTCATATTTCAAATATTTCATCCTCTTTGTAAACGCCCTCAATATTTTATCATATACAAAATGATTAATCAAACGTAGATATAAATCTACTTTTTAGATTTATATTCATTCTTTTGCAATGTATTCCCCAAACACTCCACCATTCTCATTGATCTCTTAAATATCTAATTGGCCCAATCTCTTCTTCAATATCATTAATTTCTTTCCCATCTATCTATGCATTCATCCAAAGGATATCTCCCAATCATTGTTATTCAGAGTGCCATACATAATCAGTTGTTTATATAATACTTATCACTATGTTACAATTATATTAAAATTCATAATATGTACATAACAACTACTACCAGTCTTTGAATTTCTATTTTTATAAGTTCCCACAACAACACAAATGTTATGGATTCATACTTTCTGACATATATTTTAGCTTTTCATGCACAGTTAACTTTACATCTTCACTTTAATTCATTCATATTTATTAACTCCACTTCACAAAACCAGATCCTCATTGAGATCCATAACATCTTTTTTCCTTTCTCCTAGTTTTATTGCTAAAAAAACTACCCATTTTAATTTATTTCNTGAGATCCATAACATCTTTTTTCCTTTCTCTTAGTTTTATTGCTAAAAAAACTACCCATTTTAATTTATTTCATTCATTAATTCATGTTTTTTATAATGTAGTCCTTTCATGTCATAGTCTTCTATGTTATCAGATTGTGGATAAATGCTGGCCATCATGGCTTTGGTCAGTTGATACTTTTACATAGCACTTTTTAGTAATATGAAGAGGATGTAGAATAGGTTACCAATATTAATCAGATATATGCCATATGTTGTATTTATTGTGATTAGTAAGAAAAGTATTGGTTACTTTAAGCACATTTTGACCCACATGCCACAACAGCAAAAAAAACCTATGATATTCCAAGCATATTTATAAAATATACACGTTAGGATTTCTAATTTAAATATTACTTGCTAATCAGTCTAAATGATATTAATTTAGTCACTTTCTAAACTTAAAACAGAGTGAAAACATTCCAATGCTAATAGAATCTGGATTTGAATTAAAAGGTCTTAATCACTAGTCAAGAAAATATATCACTCATCAAGGAAACGCCACAGTGGTGGGATTCAAATTTTTTACTACCGGTTCTATGGGCATGGCTTGGTGGGCATGGCAGAGGAAGGGTACTATAAAATCTACGTTCCCATCTCACTCCAGAGGAAGGTTACTGCAAAATCCCATTCCTTCCCCACCCCACTAATTTGCTTTTCAGCTCAGTTCTCTGTGCAAGGCAACAAAAGAAGATCAGAAGTCAGGAGGCAGAGAATAGATGGGGGCAGGGCCAGTCAGAGGTGGTATTTGCTAGGTCTCTGAACTAGTCAAAATTTCAGCTAACAGTTCTGCAGAACTGGTCAGAACTGCTGAATACCACCTCTGAAGCACCAATATTTAATGCAAGCAGAAAAAAAAAGGTTATTCATTGGTTTCCAGTTCTCATTCAGTTAAGTGAAACAGAATTATTGTTAAAATTTCCTTCATGCTCTTGTCTGGAAAAATAAATAAATATTACATTTACACATGTCTTGCACTTACATAGTTTGGAGATGGGTCAGGAATGAATGAGAATGACCCTGCTTTTATTGCACTATCAGATGTAGTCTCTCAGAGCTGAAAGAAATCTGAGTGGCAATTTAGTTTACAGGAAAAATGCGGAAAAGAACAAATATTACAGAAATTTTAAAAAAAGATTTTGGGGAAAATAACTACACAATTAGTTTCTTTGTGAATTAAAAAGGGAAATTATTAGTTTAATGTAGTCTGAAGGCTATGACAGAGGAACTTTTTTTCCTCTGTCTCATTAATCCTTACCATGCATAATTTTATATACCATGTATTTATTCACTTCTTTCCTGAACTAAAATGTCCTAAATATTTTAATTTTCTTTGATAGAGGGTTTGCTTCAATCTCTCTATAATTTTGCAAAGTAATCTCTGAACCAGTTTCAGCTGTATAATATTGTTTTAAAGTATGATAACTTACATTTCTAAAAATATTCCAGATGTGATTACATTATAACACTGGTATTTTATTTTCAATTATTCCCAATATTTAGATTTACATTTATTTAAAGTATTTGTAAGCTGCATCTTAAGCCCCTTGGAACTGAAAAAAGCACAGTTTGACACAACCCAAACTCAATTGGCATAACAAAATAATAAATAAGATTGCAAACTAAAAAAAGTCAAGCTAACCATTTCACATCCCCGCTGAGCTGAGCTCAAACTGAATTACAGACTCATTTTCATTATATATATA
>BHFT01012587.1:0-16565 GCA_004320025.1 Laticauda laticaudata
ATGTTTACTTCCTCTCTCTAATCCTCCTTTAGATTAGTGACTTTGTTTGCCTGAGTTGTATCTGCTTGGAAACATTCTTTATCTGAGGTTTGCCATCCGAGATAAGAACATTCCTGCAATTACAACTCTACATTTTTCTATTAACTAAGGACCAAAACAAGGAGTGTTGTCTTTCTTCTGGGCATATCCCTGTCTCATAAATATGCTCTTTCCAGGTTTTTGCTACAAAATGATGCTATATAATCAAAGAGCCAATGGCTTTCCTTAGCTAAAAGTAAAGGATTCACCAAAATCTTCCCAACGGACACTTCTCAAATATGATCAATTAAAATTCCTATTGTGATCAGTTAGAATGGCTTGAGAAACTGGGAGGTATTTTGCAGTACATCAGGAAAGCCTCCCCAAAAGAAAAGATTGGTTTGCAACTGAGATTTTTGATAACAAGTCCTTCAAGGAAATATCTATTTTTCTTCAGCTTCAGAAACTGTGTTGGGGCAGATCCCTTTATGAAATACAAAACCCTTTATCTGTGTTGGGGCAGATCCCTTTATGAAAATACAAACTTTATAAGTACTAAGTATTGAAAAAAGACAAAAAAGGAACAAGAATAACTTAATTGTTTTTAGAGTAGCTGTATCAAGCTAAAAACGTTCAGTTAATTACTTTCTTAAATACCCTTAATTTTACTGAGATCAGGACTGAGAACTCAGTTAATATTTTATACATGCAATACTTAGAATTAAAACTGGAATCCCATCCACTCGTAGAACTCAACTGACATTTTTATACCCCCCTCTACCAATTAATACATTTATCAATATAATGAGCATAACTGGTGACAAGTCTCATCCAACAAAACCTCTCTGGATATGGAGAGATGAGATATCATCTACTTGCACTCAAGACAGCTGCTCCTCATGAGAAGGCCATTGGACATTGTTTAACTCATAAGTTTGCTCATCAGGAGATGAGGAGATCCATCCAGCTCTCAAGCCCAGCAGAGCTTATATGAACAATGGGTTAATAAAAAAATCATTTTCAAAACAGTTTTGGAACATAGCTGTTTTAAAATTAAAAGAGATCTTCTGAACAACTTTGAAAAACTACTGGATGGGTGATCCATTCCAGAATAAAGGGGGAAAAAATTAAGGAACAATTTAAAACATTTAAAAAATATAAATAAATTATAAAAAGTTGGATAACAATTTTAAATAGTTTGAAACAAAGAAACCAGACAAATTTGAAATATTTGATCTCATGTTTGGAATATTATTACTTTTACTTTAAGATTTTTGAAATAATTAAAAACAAAATAATATCCTTGTGGAAACATACATTGTTTAGTCTTTCAAGAGAGAAATGATTGGTTTTTTATTTATTTTTTAAAAGGAGCAAAAAGAAATTTGAGTCAGACTATGTGATTACAAAAAGGAGACACTAGATGTGGCTAAAGATTTCTGGAAGAGGAAAAAGAAAAGAAAATTCTGTTTTCTGTCTTTTTGAATTTGATAACCAGGAATGAAAAGAAGACAGATAGAAGTATTACACTAGGGACATTTCAAAGGCTTTTTTAAAGAAATGTGAAAGAAGCTTTGCAGTTACAATAACAACAATATATGCTCATGAAAAGATCTTATAGAAGAAATGAAAGATGCAATGGAGAGTAACTTGGAAGAATTTACACATTGCCAGAATGAAGAAATAAAACAAAAATCAGCATATGTATGCAAATAGCAGAAAATAAAACAGAAGTTTTGAACTGTAAGACAGAGATGAAAACTAAAATGGAAATGCAAATGGTAAGGCAAGGGATGAAGAACAACCTGGATAATGACTCATAACTGGATTTACAAAAGTGGACTGTCAAAGTCATTAAAAAAATCCACCCCCTGATACTGATAATCGAGGTTTTCATAATTTAAGGATAACTGAAATATATGTCAAAGTTAATGATGTTTTTATAAAGCAGCTTTCCTTTTTGGTCTACTGATTGGACATATATTGATATATGGACATATATTTCTTTCCTTAAAAACTCTAAAAAAATTAAGATTCTCCTAAGCTGCCAGTTTTTCTAACAGCACAGCTTTAAGAGAAAATATAATGTTCGCATTAGTACTATAATGGATCACTACAAAGAGAAAAATGCCATGTCACAGCTAAGAGGAAGAAAAATAAATTTTAGTTATGATTCATCTGATCATATGTTGGTTTGCATAATGGATTCAAACATAATGGATTCAAATCCTGTAAGGAAGAACAACAGGCTGCCTTCAAGGAGCTTAATACTGCCACCACTTGGGGCATTCCTTGTTCTGAAAGCATATAAAAAAACAAATGGCTATGGCACTTTAAAACAAAATTTATAAAGAAAAGAAAATCCTTTGGACCACTCTGTTTGATGTAATTATTTTTTCTCCTTTCTTTTTTATCTTATTATTTATTTACACAATATAGAGGCTGCATCAGCCAGAATCTGTTTGTAAATTGAAATAAAAACATAGTAAGAAAATGTTTCTCAGAATCAGTTCTTCAGTCAGAAGCAAGCCATATTTCAGTAGATAAGATACAGCTTTACTTTACATTCATGGAGAAAATGGGCAATGGACAATAAGGCTGAGACTTAGCACAGTTGAACTTGGTCAGTGCTTGGGAAGCAGACCACCAGGGAATCTTAGGGCTATGGGTAGATTGGGAAGTCAGAAAGCATCCTGGAAGGGAAAGGTAACAGCAAATTGGAAGAGAAGAGCTCATGGTTGAGCTATGAGGTCCTTAGTGCTCTCTGAACTTGCTTGTTTTCTTGCAGACTTTTCATTGCCCAAGTAGATAATATCATCAGTCTGGAGAACACCAAGGACTCCACACTAATAGCAAATAATTCTATACTATTGATAAGAAAACTGTATGGCTGTGTCTATGGGTCACCAGAAGTTAAACTTCATTCGGAGAATTCTTTACTTCTTAATAAGGGGAAAGAAGTTGTAACAATTTCTTTATATGTTACAGGTAAGTGTGTGTAAGAGAGAGCACAAAGTTGCTATTGTAGAAAAGAAATGAGAAGAGGGAATCTATGTATTTTATCGTGAGCTCTTAAATGAGATGTGGGATTAAAAAAAACAAGACAAAAGTGGCTTAATTACTTAACATTCTCAACTCCCACCCCTACTCTAATAATCCCAATAGGGAAAGAGATGAAAAGGAAACAACAAGTTAGGCTGCTAAGTAAATCAGAAGTAGCTCAGCTGGAGCTGGGAGTATGTTTCAGCCTGATACAATGAACAGTTGCAGGAACTGGGCATGGCTAGTCTAGTGAAGAGAAGGACCAGGGGAGACATGATAGCGGTGTTCCAATATTTGAGGGGCTGCTACAGAGAGGAAGGGGTCAAGCTATTTTCCAAAGCACATGTAGGCCAGACAAGGAATAATGGACGAAAACTGAACAAGGAGAGTTTCAACCTGGAGAAAAGGAGAAATTTTCGAACAGTGAGAACAATCAACCAATAAAACAGCTTGCCTTCAGAAGTTGTGGGGGTTTCATCTCTGGAAGCTTTCAAGAAAAGACTAGACTAGAACTCCTCCCATGGAGCACATTACCTAACCCTTACAGGAAGAACACCAGCAATATAATAAACATTCAATAGAGATTCTTGCAGATCCAAAAGAATGTTCTGGAAAATTTTCCTCTATTGCATGTACAAAAGAAACTTGTTAAAAGCTTTAAAGATTTTTACGAAATGGGCAAAAAAAGAAAAGAAAAGAAATCAAGTTCTAAAAGAGACTAATGATCAAGATTTTTAAAAGTAAAAGGAAGGAATATAAAACTGGCTTATTTGATCAAGATTAAAGTAGACATTTACTTTATTTATTTATTATTATTTTTATAAATAACTCAAGTCACTGAACATACTCCTTCCTCCTCCCATTTTCCCCACAACATCCCTGTGAGATGGACTGATTTGAAACAAAAAGACTGGTTACCCAGCCAGTTTTCATGACTAAGATGAGACTAGAACTCATGGTCTCCTGGTTTGTAGTTAGGTGCCTTAACCACTAGATCAAACTGATTCTCAATATGTTGTATAAATATGTTGTCTTCTCTAGTAACACTTTCTGGACTTTTACTGACATTCTGACTGAAATAACAAGGATTTCAGGATATGGTTGATAGATATGAGAAGGGATATGGGAAGAAGAGATCATTTGTTGCATTTTATATAAAGGTGATATATTCAAATTTTTTATATTTCTTGTGATAAAGGGGAAATAATTTCTTTAGATACTTTCCCTTTTCTTTACCATATTCTAATTTTTTTTCTTATCTGACCTTCTGCTTTTTCTTTTTTTAAAGGTTTGTATTAATTTTTTTTGTTGCAATGTAATTTTTAATAAAATTACTATTTTTAAAAAAGAAAGTTTCAAACAAAAGCTTATTCAGGAAGTAGTTAAAGCAGCTCATGAGTCACTTAACCAGATGGAATATAAAAAAAAAATGATCTGGTTCTGTCACTATTTTAAAAATGCAGCAGCATATTGGCTTTCCAGAATATGACTCCTCGGCCGGTAGTGACTACATATGCTTCACACAATGCTTTCTTCAAAAATATTTTTTCCTTATCTCTGTTTTTTTCCTCACCCACAAAGTAGATTTATTTTATTTTCCTAAGATTATGTGCTAGAATTCTTCAGTTTTCCTGAGAAGGTGAAGCTATCCAGGCTTTTGCCATATTTCCATTTCATTTCAGCAGATTAAGTCATCAGTTTTTCTCTGTTTCCAAGTAGTTCCTATAATACAGGATTTTTCTCAAGCTCTTATTGAGAATTAAAAATCACGGTTTCCTGGTTTGTAATCAGGGACCTTAATTACTAGATCAAACTGATTCTCAACATACATCAATATGGTTTACAGACATGAGAAGGAATATAGGAAGAAGTGATCATTTGTTGCATTTTAAACAAAGGTGATACATTATTAAAATAGTTTATACTTTATGTGATGAAGGGAAAAAATTTTTTTAGATACTTTCCTTTTTCTTTATCATATCCCTTTACCATATTTTTTTTAAACCGACCTTCTGTTTTATAGTTCATATAATACATGATTTTTCTCAAGCTCTTATTGAGAACAAAACTGGAAGAATATTTGTTGTGTTATTTGGCCTTGTATGTTTTTTTTAAAGAATTATCCAATGCTGGGAAGTAAATAGGATGATCTGAATGATATGGGTTCTTTCAGTTCATGCTTTTGTCCAATTTCCTCTGGAACAATTATAAGGCAACAAATGGAGAGAACCTATCAGGTTGTACTACTGCTCAAGAGAATGGGGGAAGGTCTTGTTGCATGAGGAGTATATCCTTATCAATATTTAACCCTACTCATCTTTTGCAACATCTAACAAAAGAAACTGTATATGTGTACGATCCAAAATCACACACACTCTAAGAAATAATTTATCTTCAAATAAAAGTTAAAATGGATATGTTAAAGATTGTGAGTCTTAACATATGTTCAAATCCCTCCTCCAAGTCTTCCACAAAGATGTGTAAATTTTTAACTCAGTTTCAGGATGCTACTAGACATGCACTTGGCTGTCCCCAGATCAAAAAGACATTGCCTAATATGTGTACAGTCTAATGTGAGCAAATGTGGCAGAAAGGATGGCTCATCCCTCAGCAAACTGGTGCTACTGTTTCAGCCAGCAAATACTAGAATATCTCCCCTCTACTCTTGAAATTACTTAATGTGCCAAATTAGGTTTCAGAAGAATCTTCTGAATAGATCTCTTCCTTATCCTGCGAACAATAAATGGAAGACCTCCACAGTTATAAGATTTTCCATCTTTAGAGGGATCATCTTGGCTTCACGGTGTTTACTCTGCTATTTATAATCTGATGCAGTAACTGCCATTTACAAGTATTGTGTTCTACAGAAGTTCTATTTGTTGATCCGCATTTCGAGTGGGACTTTTGCTTGTTCTGATTGGCTGAGCAGCCTGACAGTGAACTATAAAAGGGAGCTGTCAGTCAGCATCAGCTGTTACCTGTCAGCTGGAAGATTCAGCAACATAAAATAAGCAGATTAAGGTAACCTGTTTCTTTGTTACAATAAACATTGTTTCGTTCTTCAATGCCTGCCTGTAATTCAAGAAACAAGCAACTGCAATGAGAATTTTTTTTTCATATTATGGATTTAACAGTAAATGAAATATAAAATATGCCTCAAAAGAATGTTTTGCTTATCATTTAGTGTTCGTTTATATAATACCCATCAAATGAATGATATAGTTGGTTTTGAGCTGAATAATTCTGCATTGCCGTAATTTATTTCCAACTAAAGGCAACAATAATATCATCTGACATTCTGAAATATATTCAATATGCATTGAAAAGCAAAAAATTATTCAGAAAAAAAATGAAAAATTAAACTGTATAAGATACATAATCATTTTTTAAAGTGTCCATAGCGTTTAGTCTGATAAAAGATAATTTTAAAAACATTATAAGTTTTCTCCTATTTGCTTTGTTAATAAATTGGCAAAATAAAATTAAGAAATCTGTGCTACATTAGAACCACACATGCTTAAATAAAGGCTGATCCTTCTCAGGATATGTTTTTGTGGGATTCAAAATTTTTAACAACTGGTTCTGTGGGTGTGGCTTAGGTGGTGGGCATGGCTTGGTGGTCATGTGACTGNAAAAACTGGTCATAAGTCACTTTTTTCAGTGCCATTGTAACTTTGAATGGTCATTCCACACAAGCAAAGTACCAGCAAAGGAGGAAAAAAAAACTCCAGAGAAGTTCCTGAGACAGGAAGTCCAGTCCTGCCAAGAATGTAATAAAGGTTAACGGAGAGGCAGTTTCTGTAAGCAACAGCAGAAAGTTTCCTTCCTGCCTTCCTTACAGGATTAGGCCTGTAATTTCCAATTCTCCGAACTGCTTAGAATGTTAACAACCAGTTCTGGCGAATAGGTGCGTACTGGTAGAATCCCACCCCTGTGTTATATAACTATTTTGATATGCATAATTTGGGAGGTATTATGCTGAACAGAAGCAAATCAATGCACTTAGTTCAGTAATTCATCTTGATTAGCAGAGTGACTCAAAAGTAAACCATTTATTTATTTTATTCATTGGCTGAAAATAACTCCTAGAATAACTTTTGAACATTAGAAAACAGCCGTGCCCTCCTTCAAGTTAAACTAAATAGCATTATTTATAGAATAGAATAGAATAGAACAGAATAGAATAGAATAGAATTCTTTATTGGCCAAGTGTGATTGCACACACAAGGAATTTGTCTTGGTGTAAATGCTCTCAGTACACATAAAAGAAAATATACATTCATCAAGAGTCAAGAATCATAAGGTGCAACATTTAATGATAGTCATAGGGTACAATAAGCAATCAAACGGCACAACACAAAAGAAAAAGGAATTGGACAGCAGGAGGCAAATAGAAGATACTTTCCATTTAAAAAGTCTTCAAATTTATGATTTGATAAAATCATTTTTATGATTTTACACTTCAGTAAAGAAAGAAAATACTTCACTTGGATTCTTGTTTTGTTTTAGCAAAAATACTTTTCCAATTGTAGACCTCAGCATTTTTGTTTCAGCTATAAGATGTTTACTAAAAACAATGAAACCTAGATTTTAAAAAATGATCACTGAGGATATTTTATGAAGTATATTTTACAGTGAACAAATTTATTATTTAATTATTTGTGTATTTGTTACTTTATTGGATCAATAAAGGTGTTGGTTATTCATTGAAGGCAGCTTTCCAAATGATTAACAATAGAAATACACACATACACACACATACAAACAAACAACAGTTTTCAAGCAGTTAAAAGGGATAATGATCACAATCAGCAATCTTGGATGGAAGAGCAGTTTAAATGGGTTTCCCTAAGTAAAGAATAACAGATTTAGAAATAGGGACCAGTTTGGTGGTAAGGTAACAGAGTTCCATGCACTTTTGGCATTTAGTCATGCCGGCCATATGACCACGGAGACGTCTTCGGACAGTGCTGGCTCTTCGGCTTTGTAACAGAGATGAACACTGCCCCCTAGAGCCAGAAACAATTAGCATGTATGTGCGAGGGGAACCTTTACCTTTACCTTTAAGCAAAGGGAAAACAAATTGTCACAGATGGCGAAACTCTGAACAGTCCTGCTTTTGATAGCATAAAACAAGGATAACTCTGATCCACCTTAGGCATAAAAGTACAGTAAGTTTCTCTGCCATGCTTCCATTACATGTTATTTAGACAAGATTTTGCTTTCATCTTGAATGCCTTCTAACATATTAATTCTTTCTTATGAAAAGATTGCACATGTTTTCTGCTTTAAGCCCATGTCCCACTGTACCAATGGATGCAAAGAGGATGTAAAACGGACAAAAAAGCTTGCCATCCGTTTGAAAACGCGATGCATCCGTTGTGTACTCACCGACTGCATTCCGTATGTGTACTCACGCGTAAGTGTTTCATTACGCTCTATCGTCAACATCGTATACTGCTATTTCATCCACTCAAATGTTTGAGCTGCACACAATTTTGGCGGAATTGAACTTTCCGCCCATACGAGTTACATCTACGACACATACAGCAACAAACGTTCACATCGTTTATCATCCGTTAAAGGTCTGCAGATATCTCTCGGCTCCTCTACGACATCCCACTCAACTCACATCCGCTGCAGCTGAAAAGTGGAAAGAGGAGGAAGCAACGGTACACGAACGTCCACACATCGTTAGAGCCGGAAATAGAAAGGATGTAATCGGATGCATCTTGTATATAACAATTAAACAGACAAAACGTTTGTTTATATGCGATCATTCGGAATATTAGGATGTCTGAAGTATGCCTAGAGTAGTGGAGGACAATCCTTAAGCGGAAACAACAGATATTTCCTATCAAAAGGGGAGGAAATGCACTGATCTCACTATCAGTCTCCAGCAGCCGTAGGTGTACAGACTCTTCACCCTTGGTCTCTGTCTTCCACATCACCACTGATCTCAACCATGAGATCATCACACACTCCTTATTGTACTGCCAACATCAACACCAGAACCAAGCCCGCTCAAGAATGTTTCACCTTTTCCTACGCAAGGAGAAGAGGAGAAGTCACAAGAAGCTGTGTGTCGTCGACGATGCAATCAGAGCAGAGTGGAGTTGGACTCTATTGAAAGCTGCTGTTGAGCTGCAGGAAGATGAAGACCCTCGCTCCCAGAAACTCCATGAGGATGCACCAGCCATGTTTGATGAAATTATGGGGCGTCTGGACACCCAGGTTGATAAGCTGGCAGCATCTACTTCTGTCCCTAGCCTGGCCCCTGGATCTGAATGGTGCACTCACTCTGCGCACTGCCATCGAACCACGTTTTCAAAGAACAGAAAACAATGCAGTATGCCGGAGGGTGCCAACAACAGCAATCAGCAAAGTCGAGTCAGAGACAGTGGTGCAGGCCATCATGAAGAATACCTGGAGGACACCTCCTCCAGTGCCCCAACCAGTGAACAAGGTGGAGGAAAGTTCGCAGAGCAAGTGCGATACTCAGTTGTGGAATTTCCCCACACCGTTGGAGCCATAAATGGGCAAGCACGTGGCTGCAAAGCTCCAGTCAGATCAGGATCCACTTATTTCAATACAAGGGCTTCATTCAGATCTCCTCCTTTGCCAATGCGTCGATAGCTGACTACAAGTTGTAATGCTACATCGATAGCTTCATGCAACGGTCAGCTTCAGCAACTAGCCAGTGATACACAACGCCTAGTGACCTCAAGATGGCTGGAAACAAACCTCCATCCATGGCGTTACCAATCCAATCCCTATCAATGACACACGAGATGTGCCACTATTCACTCGTGGGTTGAATGACGCCTTCCCCTCAGAACCCTCACTTAAGCCCTACAGTTCCAGATACCTCACCTGTGCAAGAGAAGGATCTTCAACTACAGGGCTGCCAGGCAGACGGGTGTGTTTGGGAGAAACGCTTTGGCATACTGTGCCAACAGTTTCCAGGTACTTCTACACCACTGCAGCATCACCAGGGACTGTGGCAAGCATCGTGGAAGCTTGCTGTTCCTGCACAATCTCATGCACACCTGCTACCAGTCTTGCAGAACAGGCTTTGGACCAGCACACAAGGAATGGAGACCATGGAGCCTGGAATGGATGCAACGACGAAACATGATAGAACACTGTGGATGTTACAAGGCCCACAGAGCTTCACGTAAGGAAAGAAGCAGCGCACTCTGTAAACACTGAAATGCAACCTCCCACTGCGACATGGAATGGCAAGATAGGATGTAGATGCTTAATGGATGCTTCACTGAGCGTGTTCAATAACACTGATGAGATTTTTGCCATGCTATGCTTGAATGCCCTACAATGAATGAGGCATCAATAAAAGCTTTTTTTATTTTGAAGAGTGTTGATCAATGAAAATTGTTATATGATAATAAAGGGCCATTTGTGCTGGCAGCTGGAGAGGGTGGACTATACAGCCCACATGTTTGCACCTGGAGGTTTATCTATCCCACAACTATCCATTACCATCCACAACTATCCGTTACCCATCCCACAGCTACTCCTTACCATCCCACACCTATCCTTAACCCAACCCACAGCATATCCTTTCCAATCCACAACATCACTTACCCATCCAAAACATATCGCTTACCCTATCCCACAAGCATGCAAAGGCTTAAACCATCTTTTTCAAGTTTTCACCAACACTTATTAAGTAAATAAGAACCAAGATTGTAGAAGCAAGATACTTTATTAATAACTGCTTAAGTAAAACTGCTATGACCTTATTAAAAAAAGCAAATAAACAAGGGTCTCTTAAGCAAAGAGATAAGCGTGTAACAGGTAACACTCAGTCGTTGCACTATTTCAGTCACTCTGAGGCAATGTCCAATAGGTCACAGTGTCGTACCGGCCAGGGACTCTGAGGAGGTGGCTCGTGCTGGAGTGCTGGTCTGAGCACCATTGGGTTGCCTCCCCAAGAGTACAACACAGGGATGTATGTTCAAGGAAAGCTCTCAAGAGACTGACTCGTCCCGTTGTAGAGGCCCTCCTCAAGGACCTGAGATGTCAGGGCACAGTACTGAGAATAGATTTTCTGATTAGGGTGTTGCTGGAGTGGAGAAGGAAGAGTGTAAGTGGGTTGTATGTCTGCACTGGGTGAGGCTGAGCATCATGTGCATGCGATGTACCTGGCTAGACTGAAGGGCTGCCTCTGCTTTGGGAATCCGGTACTCATAGCCTGGTAGGATGAAGGCTGTGGAAGCCTGAAGGCTGGAAAATTGCCTGGGGTCAGGCAGCAGTCCTGACTGAGTCGAGCAGTCAGCTGCTGGGAGATGTGCAGCCAGTAGCTGTATCTTCCTCCTTCATATAGCTGGTCCTTGGCCTCAGGCAGTTCCATGAGAGTCTGGCACACGTACGTGATGAAAGCGCGGTTCTGAGGATGCAATGTTTGCTGTGACCAGCTGAGAGAGAAGATTGTCGGGTCTTGATGGTCCCTGATCATCAGCAGACCAGTTGCTGGCTTTGGCCTCCAGTCTGCCTCATCTGCCTGCTTTCTGTGAAGTGGAGCTGGGCAGGTGTCGGGTATGGTCTCTGGCTGTGCCTCTTCTTGCTCCATTTGAGACAGGGGATCCTCACGCGTCCTCTGCATGGGAGTGCAGCTGTTGGGGAGGTCTTCTTCGTGGGGCCCTCAAAGACACCCTGCTGAACGGAGTGATCTCCTAGGCTGGAAAAGAGTGGCTGTTGTGGGCTGTCTAGGAGAGGGTTGAGCATAGGGTCTGATCCCTGTGGACCTACCCTCCAGGAAGCTGCACTTGGCCCAGTGACGTAATCTCCCGTTAGTGAGCTTGACAGCGGCCTTGCCCAGATTCCTTCAGTGTGCAAGCTTGCCATACCATCTTCATGTGCTTCCAACCATTACCCAGGAAGTACATCTGAAGTGTATAGCCAGCTCTCTGCCCTTCTATCACAGCTGCCTGCTTCTTTTGTCTCGATAGACTGTGCCTTTCTCCCACAGTACTCGTTGTCACTCAGCGCATTCCAGCAACCTCTTCCTCATGCGTCCTCGAAAATTGCAGTACGTGTTTCCTCTCTCCCTTTCTCCTTAGCCTTGCCTCTTCTCCCTCTGAGGCAGGGGCTTCAGCGCTTCAGCAGCAAGGGCTTTGAGGCCTATGGGCTCCGGTCCACTATCAGCAGCAGCAGCCAGCTAAGGTAGACAGAACCAGTAGGAGAAGCACCAGCAGCACCAGCAGGAGACAGTACCGAGCGCACCAGCAGCACAGCAGGAGACACCAGCAAGACAGCAAGGCACCAGCAGCACAGCAGGAGAAGCACCAGCAGCATCAGCTGCAACCAGCAGCATCCAGCAGCACAGCCAGGAGAAGCACCAGCAGCGCAACACAGCAGCACCAGGCAGGAGAAGACCACCAGCAGCAGAAACACACCAGCAGCTTCACGATCAGCACCTAGGTGGGTGATGGTGTTCTGTCACTTCTATGCCAGGCTGGAGAAGTAGGCACCAGCTTTCCTCTTTCTCCATGACTTGTCAAACCATGGTGGTCTTTCAAATGTCTCCTAGCAGCAGTCCTTTCTCTGAAATGTGAGCTGCTTGCAGCTGCATCCTTTAACATATCCGGGGAGCTGACACAATTATCCCTTCCTCACATGCGCCAGTGAACCACTTTTGCATCCGCTACGCTCCTTCTATGCATCCATATAGACGATCCGTGATGCATCCACGTCATCTGCTATGCATTGCTCCTTCCACTTCAATGTCCACTATCGTATCTCTCCCACGAAGCCTGAGGATGTGTCGACTCGCTATCCCATCGCTATGCTCCCTACAACATCTGTTTAACACTCTTGACACGCACTTACCACCGTCGTTCCTTGCTGTATGTTTATCCATTTTGGTTTATCCAATTTGGGGCACTTTTGAGAGCGGATAACAACGGATGGAGCCACCCCCGAAATTTTGCTCGTCCACTTTGTCCTTTTTGCATACATTTTGCATCTGTCGGCCAGTGTGACCTAGCCTTTACCTGTGACAACATACAGACTGCTTCATCAACATGACAACTGGATTTTCTTTTGGGGTTGACGGACAAACAGAAAAAAAGCATGGAACTTAGTTTTTGTGGATGATGATTGCAGATAGATTATTTGTATGCATAAAAATGGAAAGATTCAGTGCTACCACAATGGAGGAATGCTACCACAATGGAGGAATACCACAATGGTTCTATCAGGATGATAGAACTGGCCAAGATGGTTAAATTGATTTTATTGATAAGAGAAAATACAACATCTTTATCTATTGCTTAGTGGAAACCCCTTATAGACTTCTGTGAGACAGAAAAATGAGGTTAGATTTTATGATTTTTAATGACTGGCCAGGATAGATTATTGAAAAAAGAAAGTTATGTTGAAATCATAGAATAATAGTTATATTTCTAATCATTCTCATAAATTGTAAAGTTTTTGTAAGTTTTTTTTTTGTATTTTCTTTTACTTTTTCCTTTTCTGCATTTTTAGCTTCCTCTTTGATTTCTTTGATTTCTTTCTTTCATAATTTCTTTTTTTTAATGTGGATTTGTTTTTATATTCCTTTTCTTTAAAAGAAAATTTGATAAAATAATATATAATGAATAATTTGGAAAACATTCAAAAATGTGGAATAGCTAATAAAATCAAGGGTTTTTTTTTAGTCCATGGATATATCAATAGACTTCAGCTAAGAGGATCTGCCTTCTTATTCTGCAATGTTCAAATCTGTGCTGAAAGTTCCCAATGATTTGGGAACAGTTGTGGGAATGGAAAGAAAGACAGAAAGGAGACAGATGTGGGCTGAGCTGGGCTGCAAGGAGGAAGAAGCATTTATTCATCACTGGAGTTTATTCTTATGACAGGTGGCCATGGCTGATTGTAAAGCTCCATGAAAATGAAATGTATATGTGACTTTTAGAAAGGACACATACTGAATTATTGACTTGTCTTCTTTAATATATGAAATTCCTTGAAAGGCAATAGCTGTGATGCTATTTATATTCAGAAAAGATAGGCTTTAGATGACTGAGTGAAGTCTTGCCTCACTGCAATTCATTTTGAATATGTATACATAATATAGAAATCAAACACATTTGAAAGCTAATTAAAGCCCAGAAAAAGCAAGCTGAAATATTAAGCCAAATAAATTCTTCACATTTTCTCATCCCATTTCAAAGATGAGAGATGACAGGCTGTTTAGGAATGTCAAAAGAAATACTCAGTGGTTGGCCAGATCATAAGATGTCAGGTGGTCCTTTGCATTCTTGATCAAAGTAACCAAAATGAGTTTTCAAAAGAGGGGACATAATTTAATCATATTTCTCCAGTGGGGGTAACTGTTAAAAGTATTTTTCAGAAATTTGGATAATTAGCTTCATTGTTATTTCCCAATAATTTTGTCCTCTAAACCACTAAAAGATCTAGTGGTTTGCTCATCATTTTAGGTTGGCAACCAGGCTCCCATTTTTCATCTTGCTCAAACCAAATGTTGTTCTGATGATATTAAATATTGTGGAGACTATTAAAAGAAAATTTGGATTGTCTCAGGCTAGCTGGAGAATTTGGGGAGTTTAAATCTATCTAGAAGGTCAGCAGGTTGTGAAAGTTTGACCTTCACAACTGCCTGCAGCAATTTCTATAGAATCTTAAGTCTGTCCATATCTTTTATCTGGTATTATTACTATGGTTCATCATGCAGTCAGCCAGATATTCAGACTGGATTTGATATTTTTATCCACCTATCTGGTCCTTCACAAGGATCTGGCAGATGTTGATGTTTGATAGGGTGGAGGTATCATCAAAGCATGTAAGCTGTTCCAGATAAACCTATCTTTTGCAGTTATTATGATGGTGAGTTACTAAAGTGGCACTTCATGCAATATTAGTTCCCAATAATAGATAAGAGCTTCTGCTGCCATGCATCCTGCCAGATCAATTCAAGGTCTGTATCACCAGAACTACTTGTTCTTGCTTTTTTAATCCAGAAGTTCAGACATCTGGAAACAAATGCAGGCTTCCTCTCTTCCTCTCTTCACTTTTAAACTAACATGTCTGCTCATTCACACACATATGTATATTCTCAACTCATAGTCTAGCTGGCCTTAGAGTATGTGTTCCAAAGCTTCAGGATGGGATACCTATGTTTAATATTTGTTCTGTGTTGGGGTTCCCAAGGACTAGAGTTCCCATATATTTCCATATCTTCCAAAAAAGCTTGGCCATTTCATCAATGCCCCCTTGGCATACAACTTGGTACTTTCCTTCTATAATGTTATTGGCTCATTCAAGCCATATGGAAGTAATTTGTTGTTTTTTTTATAAAGTTTTATTGATTTTTAAGGACAAACAAAAACAAATAAAACATAAAAACATCCAGCTTTCTTCCATAAGTATACCAAACAGTGGTGTCGGTTGGGTGTTACAATTTTTTTGTGGCATTTTGCTTCATATGTCTCAATTCTCGAAGTTCATTACTATAATAACCTCAATATTATTAGAAATTGAATATTCTAGTATTATTATTAATCAATCATTTGATCTATAGTTTTGTCCGATATCATACTTTGCGAGATAGCTATACTTAGTTTATTTTATAACAATTCATATAGTCCTTCCAAAATCTATCTTAAAAACATATTTATATATTAATAATAATAATAAAAAGAAATACATCTTTATATATTCATTTATTTTCTATAATCTACGCCGATGTATTCCTATTACAGGATATTTTAGTTGTCTAACCCATGTGATATGGAAAAGGTCCGCGAATTCTTGTAACAATTGTATTACCCGCTGCTTGTTCTCTTAATCTTTCGAAATGTGATCAATCTACTAAGTTTCAGCACATGTCGATCAGTATTGTCTTAATAGATTTCCTCCTGCAATGGTGTTTTCCCTCATATTTTCCAATTTTTAGCAAATACAAATCTAGCTGCTGTTATAATCGTTTTACAATCAATATTTTAAATCTTTAGCTTTATATATCAGCGTGAATTCCCAATGAAAATTATCTCTGGTTTTAAATCGACTATGCTTTTTAATCATTTTTTCCAACCACGTATGGATTTTGGCCCAATATTTTTTGGCATCATGCACAAGTCCCACTCACATATGTGGTAATATGAGCCAGGTATCTGATGACATTTCCAACATCCTTCTCAGATTTATCTTGAACATTTTGCTATTTCTTGTGGCGGGGGAAGAAGTGCTAACCGGTTAAATAAAACACTCGTTATCCAAGATTGGTGTCTTTTAAATGCTGGCTGGTCATTTTAATGAATTTTGAAGATCACATTTGTTTGCCCATGTTTCTCTAGATCAATTCCATATCCAAAATTCTTAGCCACCAAACAGTCATAGGTTTCTTTAACCTGTTTTCTCTTTTTAGTTTAATTTCTAATAAAGATTACCATAACAATTGTGTTTAATTCACCTTGTTCATCAGTACCTGTTCAAAATCTTATCTAAATCAGTCAATTTAA
>BHFT01012592.1:0-14955 GCA_004320025.1 Laticauda laticaudata
AACTACAAGGGCTTCTTCACATCATCCTCTTCGCCATGGTTGATGCTGACACAAGTTCATGTACATCGCATGCTTCAGGCAACGGGTCAGGCTTCAGATGGCCCAGGTAATACAAACGCCAGTGACCTTCAGGAGGGGCCTGGAACGCAACCTCATCATGGAACTTCTCCTCCAGAAGCCTACCTTCATGAAGCCCTACACTTTCAGCATGCCTCACGCCGCTGAAGAGAAGGATCTTCAACTTACAGGCTGTTCCAGGGCAAGGCGGGTGGTGGAGAACACTTTTGGCATTCCTGCGCAAAACAGGTTCCAGGTACTTCTCACCACCATTGCAGCATCGCTCAGAGACCGTGAGGAGGATTGTGGGAAGCTTGCTGCATCCTGCACAATCTCATGCGCACCCCACTACCCTAGTGATGCAGAACTGGCTCGTGACCTCCACACAAGGCAATGGGACATGGAGCCTGGTGAATGGAGGACAAGGGTGAACCTGATAGATACTGTGGATGTGCAAGGCCCCAACAGAGCTTCACGTGAAGGGAAGAAGCAGCGCAACCTCCTGAAACACTGGTGCAACCCCCAGCTGAGCAGTGGAGTGGCAAGACAGGATGTAGATCTTAATGGATGCTTCCTTCAGCCTGTTCTCAACACACTGATGAGATTGTGTCATGTATGTTGAGTGGCCCTACAATGAACAGGGCATTTAATAAAGAGTTGTGTTTATGTTGAAATGTGTTGACTGAAATGATTAAATTGTTATTGATAATAAAGGGCCATAGGTGTGGCACCTGGGAGGGTGGACCATACAGTCCGACTATGCTTGCACTGGAGGTTTATCTTCCCACAGCTATTCACCCATCCCACAGATACCCTGCCCATCCCACTGCTATCCTAACCCATCCACAGCTATAACCATCCCACAGGTATCCTGCCCATCCCATCTGCTATCCTAACCCATCCCACAAGCCTAAATTACCCTCCACAGGTATCCCTGCCCATCCACTGCTATCACTTACCCATCACCACAAGCATGCCAAGGCTTAAACATTTCTAAAGTTCTCCACCAAGCTTTCATTTACTAAAAGAACTGAAAACAAGTTTGTGAATCAAAGATAAACTTTATTTAATAACAAACTGTAAAAAGGCAAATGACCGCAAGTAAAAGTTCCCAAGCAAAGATAAAGTCAACAGGTAGCAACCCAGTCTCTGGCAATTACTTTCTCGTCACTCTGAGCATGCCCATAGTCTCAAGGTGAAGGGTCCAGGTGCTGTGGAGATGGCTGCTGCCTGGAGTACTGGTCTGAGGCTCCATTGGGGTGCCTGGCCCTGAAAGGACAACAGGGGATGGTGTGTGGAGGAAGCTCTCAGAGAGCTGGCTCAATCCTGTGATGTTTGATAGCTCCTTCATCCATGACAGTCCCAAGACCGATGACAGATGTTCTGAGGCCGGGTTTGCTGTGTGGGGTGGAGGAAGGAGGAGTTAGTGGGGCTGTCTGGTCTGCGCAGGGGAGGTGAGATGAGGCAACGTGGTGGGCATAGGTGGCATCAGTGGCATCTGGTGGCATAGGTGGCAATCTGTTGTGGTTTGGGTGACATCTGTGGCATGCGTGGCATCGTGGTGTTGGTGGCATCAGTGGCATTGTGCTGCATCAGTAGGCACGGTGGCATATGATGATCCTGTGCCTGGACTGGGAGGGCTGCCTGTGCTGCTGGAATCTCCTGGTAGTCGTAGCCTTGGTAGGTGAGGGCCTGCGGAAAGCCTTGGAAGGGCTGTGCCTTCACCTGGGGTGGAGGAGCACACTGAACTGGGTCCGGAGCAGGTTTCGCTGTGCCTGGAGGGTTTGTGCAGAAGACCGGGTGATCCTCTCCTTTATCACCAATATACTGTGATTGGACATTCCATGAGGTCTGGTTGACGTAGGTGTGGAAGGGCTTGGCGGTTTGGGGATGGTATAGTCGGTTGTGTACCAGCTGAGAAGGAGATCTATGCTGCTTTTGATGGCTGTCTTCTGATCTCCAGCAGGACAGTGTCGCTCTGCCTTCCGGTCTAGCTCTCTGCCTGCTTTCTGTGGAGGTGGAGCTGGGGGTGGATGTGGGTTGGTCTCTGGTGGAAGTGCCCTCTCCTTGCTCCACTGCCGTCAGAGGGTCCTTCAACGATTGCTCCGCCACGGATAGTACAGCTGTCGGAGGGTCTCCATCGTGGGACGCTCACAGATACCTGCCTGGACAGAGAGCTGATTCTTGGCCAGAAGAGGAATGGCTCTCTGTGGGCTTGCCTGAGAGAGAAAGGTTGTCAGAGGGGCTGCTCCTCGGTGGCGGATCTCACCCTCCAAGAAGCTGCACTTGGCCATTACAGTAGGTCTCCTGTCCGTCAGGTTGACCGTGGCCGTGGCCAGATTTTCTTGGGTGCAGCTTCCGTATCAGGTGTGCATGTGCTTCCACCAGCGAGGAGGACCTCCGAAGTGTAGCCAGGCTCCTCCGCCTTCTCTCTCCAAGCAGCCTCTGTCCTCTTGGTGTCTCGATAGAGCTGTGTCCCTTCGCCATAGGTACTCATTCTCTTTCAGCCATTCGAGCACCTCATCTCATGTTCCTCTTTGATGGGTATTGCCTCCTCTCCCTACTCGCGTATCCCTCTCCTCTTCCTCCCTGGCAGGGCCTTCTGGGCCCTCATCAGAGGGGCTTCGAGTTCTAGAGCTGCTCCCACCAGCACCAGCAGCAGCAACAACAACAGTAGCAGCAAAAGCAGGACGCAGCAGGACCAGCAGGACCAGCAAGACCAGCAGGACCAGCAGGACCGCAGCACCAGCAGCACCAGCAGGACCAGCAGCACCAGTAGGACAGGATTGCAGCAGCAGCAGAGTAAAGCACCAGCGAGCACCAGCAGGAACCAGGAGCACCAGCAGGACCAAGGAGCACCAGCAGGACCAGCAGGACCAGGAGCACCAGCAGGACCAGGAGCAGCGCCAGCAAGAGTAAGCACCAGCAAGAAGCCCCAGCACCAGGAGCAGCGCCAGCAGAGTAAGCACCAGCAGAAGCCCCAGCACCAGGAGCAGCACCAGCAGAAGCCCAGCACCAGCAGAGTCATCCTGAGCAGGAAGAAGCCCCAGCAGAAGCAGAGTCAGGGCCAGGGGGTGGGATGGTGGCCCTGTCCTTCTTGTCAGGGCTGGCAGAAGATGGCACAGGCTTCCTCTTCTTCCCTATGGTTGTTGGCTGGAGCTGTGTCTGGCAGCAGGTCTTTCCTCTGAATTTGGTGACCTGCTTGCGAGCTGCATTCTTTTATAATTCCGCGGGGCTTCATGCAATGCATCCTCGCCCGCATGCGGCGTTGAACGCTTTGCATCCGCTAGGCATCCGCTAGGCATCCACTAGGCGTCCACTCTGCATCCGTGTCATCCGCTCGGCATCCACCCTGCATCCGCTCCTTCCGATGCGTGTCCGCTTCTCTGTGCTCCCCGGAAGCCCTGCAGATGTGACATCTTGCTCCATCTGCTTCCATCACTAGGCTTCCGTGGAGCAATCCGCTTACATCCTGGCTACGTCCTCTCCCCGTCCGTTCCTTTCCTTTGTTGTCCGCTCTGTTATGGCAAATTTGGGGCACTTTTGAGAGCGGATAACAACGGATGGAAAATTTTCTCATCCGCTGTGTCCTTTTTACATACTTTTTGCATCCATTGGCCTATGTGGACAGGCCCTTTATACAGTAAAGTAAATCAACTACTGTGTTTCTCATGAATAAGCGCAGGGTCTTATTTTTTTTTGAGCACCGAAAAAATGGCTAGGCTGTCTTTTCGCGGTGACTTAATTCCCCCCCCCATTGTATCTTTGGTCGGGCAGGTGGGTGACGGCTTGATGTTGACCTCGGCGTCTGGTGGGGCATTTTGTATGGGGGTCAATGTAGGCAGCACCATTTCTGGGTGTGCAACAAAAGTACTTCCTAAAGGTCAAGCCCCCCCACCATTCCCCCCCCATTTCGCATGTTTTAATATGGGCCTTAATTTGAGGGGAGGTGCTTAATTTCATTTCATGCCTATAAAACATGCTGGGACTTCCTATTGGGAGAAACAGGGTATTATTCCAAAATCATTTCCAATTTGTGTCACTTACAAATCTAATAAGTGTTCTCTTCACTTTTTCATCCAAGTCACCAGTGAAAATACAATAAAACTTTGATTTCTGACAGGCTGGTGTTGAGTGGGTGGTGATATAAATAGACTAAACAAACAGTGGCCTGAAGTCTATCTTTAAAATCTGAAGGAGAAAAATTAAGAAAAATAAAAGAGGAGAGGAGGAAAAAGAAAATAGTTACTATTTTCTTTCTTTTTTGAGGTGAGCCTCAAAGGGGAAAGGTGTTCCCTCATACTAATTGGAGAACACAACTGATGGACCTACACTGGATAAGAATCGTCTGCAGGATGAGGTAGGAAAGGAAGCAGGCAAAAGCAATGGAGAAAGCAATGGAAAGCATTGTTTGTGGGTCTGAGTAGTGGCAGGCATGTAGAATCAACTTTGGAAAGTATCGTAGAGAAGATAAACAATAATACTCCTTAAAAAGATACAGACTACCTTTCAGAAGAGAAAGTGTCAGCAGTGGTACAGAGATTGGATTTTCCTCTCCCTTCCTCTTTTCCTTCTCCTCTCTTCTAGTGAGCAAACAGGCAAGGTGTGCTAATGAACATACAAAAGGAAAAAATGGCAGTGCTTGTGCAGATGTAGTTATCAGTGCAAACTTCCTCAACAATAGACTTCCTAAAACAGATGTTAGGAATGCAATTTTTTTCCCATGGTAACCAAAGGCCTTTACACAGGTTCCATTAAATTGAAGGTTCACCCTTTTGAAAAATAGTACTGATCTTATCACTTGTTACCTCTCTCCAATCCGATGAGAAACCATTGATAAGTACTCTCTATGTATGATTTTTGAACCAGCAATATGTTCATTTAATTGTTATGGACTGTAATAATCCATTCTCTCTTAACAAGCTTCCTAATCAACATGTCACTAAATAAAAAATATGTCAAATACTTAGCAAAAGTCAATTAAGAAATTTATCTGAATCAGGCAAGATTGGTTGTCAAATCCACATTGATTCATGGCAATTAGAAAATAGTAATATTTAATGGGAGTGATTTGCACTTTAAAAAGAGGATTTCCTGTTTTCTGCTATGATCTTAAACTGAATGCATTCTTAGAAACTTCACCACTGTATTGATGTGGTTGTTCTCCCCACTCTGTTTTCCAAAACAATTTTTCCACAGGAAAAATAAGGAATGTTGCCTGCTTGTATCCCAGAGATTTTGCTACAATCACTATTAGGATTCCCAATTCATTTGTTGGACTGTAAAGTGTTTGCAATGCTTTGAAATGTATTTGTGTGCTATATTAACTGTCTTGGTAAGCTTTTGATGTCTTGGTGTGAACATTAGCGTTGGGTGTGAATGAGTGAATGCTTTCTCAATTGCACCAACCCGTCCTCTTAGCAATGCTGATGGAATACCTATTTTAGTCCCAGGATAAACAGCTTAATCTTTCTTCCACTAGCTCATCACCTCTAGCATCTGTTCCACTTTACTGGCTTCTTAGTATAAAGAGTCTGTGATAGTATTATCATCTACAAGCACACTACCATGTATTGTAACTGAAGTTTTCTGTGGAGTGACAGCTTCAAATGTTCACGTTCTCTTCTGCCCTTACCTAGTCATTTGATTTCATTGGAACTTCTGACTGCATGACTACAGATGGAAAAATGAGGCATAATTTCTCTTGAAAAAAAAAATACAGCACTGATAAGCAACTACCTATCAGCTTAAAATCAAATTCTAACCCAACAACCACTACCACAACTACTACCTCAACTACAATCACTACTACAACCAAAAATAACCACCAAACCACAACCACAAATAATTACTACCCCATCAAATAATTCCACAAATGATATCTCCTTACTCATCAGAGACACCATAGAACATGATCAGAAACACCCAAATGCCGATCTTATTTAGTCTTGAAGACACCAACGAATCATATGACATCACCAAAGTTTGTAATATTATAAGCAACTAAAATACAACAAAAATCTCTCCTAAACATATCATTGAAATAACCAGAGATGGCTGTGGGTACAAATACAATGACGGCTCTGTGGCCCCAAAATTTTGGGGAGTTGTTTGCAAAAATGAGTCCAGCAAACGCATTACAATAAACGCCATTGGAAAAAACAATCCCAACCACAAAAAACTTTGCTCAAGACCAGACTTATCCATACTACAAAGAATCCGCTCTTGTGAACTACACAATGAACTCAAAATACATCTAGACAATGGAGAGAAGGATCTCTACATTGACTACCATGCAGATTGTATCAAAAGTAAGTCACACAACCCACACTCGCAACATCCAACCCTATCACATCCAACCCACCATCACTCAAAACTTGGCACACATGCCCCTAACTACCTCAATTCCAACTACAAACTGGCCTTAAATGCAAGCTACTCATGCAAGAAGCCTTGTGAATAAAATATCTGAATTTCTCCTCTTACTAAATATAGCTATTCGACATCATATTTGTATGTGAAACATGGCTCAATGCTTCTCTCCCTGACTCCATTATCACAGTAAAGACTATCATGTTTACCGATCAGATCATGAAATCGTAGAGGAGGTGGTATGGCTATCTTCTATGAAAAGTCCTTACATCTAAAAAACATCCAAGTTACCCAGAAGCTTGCTCTTCCTGAGACCATCATCTGTGAATTGTCCCTTAAATATCACATTTCGATTCTTACTATGTTACAGAGCCCTGTTATGACATCAACATGTAAACAAGCTAAATTCATGACTAACATGGGCAACATCCTGCCCACAAACCTTTATCTTTCTTGGTGACTTCAATCTACCTCATATTAACTGGACCCTAAACAAATGTACAACTGAACCCATACATGCAACCTTCTACAATGCTGTAACAAATCTGGACTGGAACAACTAGTAACCAACAATACTAGACTTTTCAACTGCCTCAATCTCATCTTCTGCATAGTTTGAATTCAATTTACAGAATATAAAATTAAAGAACTCTTTTCCAACAGTGACCACAGCATGACTGACTTTTGTCTCAACGTATGTGCATACAAAAATCAATACAATGATGAGATCTCCAATTATAATTTCAAAAAAGGCAACAATGATCTTATAGACAACAATCTCTCATCCTTGATTGGCAATTTCTATTCACTGGATGCAATACTGTTGAAGACCATTACAACATATTTTTACTAGAAGTCAAAAGAGTCATACTATATGTACCAATAACAACTCCAAAAACAAACAAACAAACAAACAAAAAAACAGATTACCCACAACAATAAGGAAGCTTCAGTCCAAAAACAATCAAATTTGTTGGTGGAAAAAACAAAACTGGTCATTTTGCACACTTCAAAAGCTGATACAAAATTTATGCCACGAGATAGACTGAATACACCAATTATTACATTAAACAAGAGGAAAACCTTCTACGCATGCAATTCCACCGCACTTTCCACAATTTGGTAAACAACAAAATGACTGAAGGTCCATCCCACCCTAAAGGACCTAATGGTAAACTTGCAATGATGACACCATTAAAACCAACCTCTTTAACACATTCTTTGGCTCAGTATTGTAAACAGCAATGGATCATGCCCAGTATTTCTAGTTAACAACAGACAACTACAATGATCTAATACATATTAGATTTTACAGAAGACAATGTTGAAAAAGCATATGCAATCTAAAACCATCTCTTTCTATTGGACCAGACAGATATGTGCCTACTTCTTAAAAAGCTATCCACTACCATAGCAGAACCTATAATTTTTGAAAATCTTTCAGGACCAGCTCCTTGCCAAAACTATGGTCACAAGCCATGGTCATCCCCATCTTCAAAAAGGAGACCCCAGCCTAGTTTGGAAATTACAGACCAATCTCCTTATGCTGTGTCACCTGTAAAGTCATGGAATCAATTATTAACCAATCCATTATCTCTACTTAGAGACAAACAACCTACTCTCTAATAACAATTTGGTTTCAGGAAAAAACTATCCTGTAATCTGCAACTCTTACACTGCAAAAACATATGGACTACACAACTCGATCCGGGCAAAGCAATAGACGCAATCTACACAGACCTCTGTAAAGCCTTTGATTCAGTGGCACATGACTACTCCTAAAACTAAAATCTTATGGTATCTCTGGATACCTGCATAACTGGAAAGAAGCATTCCTGTCAAACAGACAACAAATGGTCAAAATTGGGAGCGTCCTATCAAATTCTGTACCTGTTAACAGTGGTGTCCCCCAAGGCAGTGTTCTAGGACCAGCTCTTTCCATACTCTACATAAATGACCTCTGTGATCATATTAAAGAGCAACTGCCATCCTTCCGCTGACGATGTAAAGCTGTTCAACACCACAGACAGTACTGCTACCCTTCAAAAAGACTTGTGACTATGTATCAGAATGGTCAAACAAATGGCAACTTCGAATCTCAACAAACAAATGCTCTGTCTTACATAATTGGCAAAAAAGTCAGAAAATAAAATACAAGCTGAATAGTGAAGACCTGTTGATGATCTAAACTGTGTCAAGGACCTTGTGTACTCATCTCTAATGATCTAAGGCATTAAGAGTTGTTAATGTAATCTTACGTACATTATATCTGGTAATATTATGCGACTAATTAGAGCATACAAAACATTTGCTAGAGCAATCCTTGATAACAGCTCATCAGTCTGGAACCCACATAATGTATCTAATATTAACACAGTTGAGAAAGTCCAGAAATATTTTACAAGAAGAGTTCTCCACTCACTACTCGTTGCAGTATTATGCCACGCAGCTTGAAATTCTAGATCTATTTTCTGTTCATGAATCTAGAACTACATCGCCTTCAGTCCAATCTAAGTACAGTATATAAAATCATACATTACAATGTCCTACCTGTCAATAAATAGTTCAGCTTCAACCATAACAACACAAGAGCAAACAATAGATACAAACTCAGGGCTAATCGCACCAAACTAGATTGCAGGAAATATGACTTCAGCAACAGAGTGATCAATGTCTTGGAATACTCTACCTGACTCTGTGGTTTCTTCCAAATCCAAAAACTTTAACCTTAGACTTTCTACTATTGACCTCACCCCTTTCCTAAGAGGTCTGTAGGGGGTGTGCATAAGCGTAGCAATGTACCTACTTCCCTGTCCTATTGTTTCTTTTATTTTTCTTATATGTATCCATGTATTCATAACTATGTATTTACTCATACCTATCATCTTGTAAGCAATTGACAAACGAAATAAAATAAATCAATAAATAAATACAGGACAAAAAAAAATTCTACAGAATGTAGAACCGATTCAAGCTATCAGTTGATTCTTATAATGTAGATTAATTTTCCCCATCCTCTGCCACTGATCATATTCAAACATATGAAATGGTGCATCATCAGGTAACAATTTTTGAACCAAGGTACCTCAAATGGGCTAAGTTACAGAATGCAGTTACAGAATCTGAGACCCATGACTCAGGGATTGAAATTTGGGGAAGTCATGACTGCTTTAATGTTATTGGCTAGTGCTGCAGTCATGTGACCTTCCTTTTTAACATTCTGTGACAATTTCCCAGCCGGTCTCACAAACCCTTGTAACCTCCACTATCCAGCACTAGCCCTGGTGGGGTAGTGGGGAGGGGAAGGAAAGAGGCTTCCAATGCTTCCTGTCAGATTCCCTTAAGAAACTTAATGGGAAACCAGCAGGAATTTGAAAGTCACTCCTGCTACCACTGCTTTTTTTTTTTTTCTTGTCCTTGGTTATTCTGTTTCTCTATTCAGGTAAGGAGATAATTGCAATGATGATCCAACAAGGAATGGGTTGTCTAGTAAGGCTGTCAACTCTCCTTTAACTTGAATACTACTACTGATGATCTGATCCCCACATTGATGTAAGGTGTTTTTGTTTTTTTTCCCCCAACACGAGTATGGGAGGTCTTCCCTTATTCAATGGGTGATTTTATTTTGTGTCTAGCCTATAGCTCCGTCATTCCTGGAGGCTTTCCCATCACAGCCCTAACCAGGCATGACCCTGCTTAGCATTTCAACTCAGAGAAGAACTGCTAGCTGGTTGCTGCTGTTAAGAATGTTAAAAATAACCACCATTCAATGAAACTGCAGGAACCATCAATCAAATTTTCATTGAATGACTTGAAGGATTATACTTTATTTATATTGCCTTGTAGCTTATGTCAAGTTATGCCAACTGTTCAATTATATCTTGAGGACTCCAAATTGGGTAGCACCATCATAATGGTCTGAAATACATAAAGACAAAACATTGGACTTGTTCCAGGACTGTTTGCAGTTGTAGGGAATGATGATTCCAATGCACGGTGCCTATGTGCATTGTTTGGAATACAATAGCTGGCCTAGGAATTTCTGCATAAGACTACATTTGTGATTTTTATCTTTGTTTTGAGAAAAAGCTTGGCTTCCCTTGAGAAATGTTTATTTTTGGGGGTGGGGGGTGGGGGGGAATTATTCCTGCATCAGTTTCTCAATCTCAGAAGCTTTAAGATGTATGGGCTTCAATTCCCAGAATCCTTCAACCAGCATGACAGGGTGAGGAATTCTGGGAATTGAAGTCCATATATCTTAAAATAGCTGAGAAACAATGTTCTACACCGGGGTGTCAAACTGGTAGCCCACGGGTTGGATGTGTCACATGCAGGCCACACCCACCCCAGTTCCACAAATGGGAGAAACATTGTGAACATGTGATGGCTATGTGACGATGTGAGTTTGATACCCGTGGTTTACATGAAGAGGTTTAGTGTATACATATGAAGGCTCTGATTGAATACATTATAGGTCTTTTTTTGTCAAAGGATCCAATATTCAAATATTTTTTGACATATATATATAGAATGCAATTAATTGGGATGCTAATCACCAATTATCAACATATTAGTATTGGATTTTTTCTTTTAAAAAAACTGATCTCATTTCTATGCCTTCCAGAGGAAGTGTACTGACATTTTACTCTGGATCACCAAGGGGTAGGGAGTGGGTTGCAATTCTAGCTGTCGCCTGTTAAGTTCAAACAGCAGTCTTTGTGGCCACCTCCATTGAAAGGATCACAGCCCCATTTGGAGGGCTTCAATTAAGATCAAGATCCGGAAAACAGAGTGATTAGCGTCTAATAAACATGCAGCTCTTTTCTTCATGGCCCAGTAATAATACTTTATTTTTCAGCACTAATTTAGCTTGGGCTGTGGAAATGGTTTGCTTTGAAGTAAATTAGAAAGAGCTGTCTTATGTACTGGACTTATTTGTAGTACAAATACTTAAGGACGGTACAATTAGATCCAGCTGCTGAAGCCACAGTAGATTCTGCTGTTAATCATTGATGGAGACAGATGCGACTCAACCTGAGGCAACTGCTGCAAACAGACCCATATATAGATTTCCAGAAGCTTTAAATGCTATTATTCCACAGGAAGAAAAAAAAGATAAGTTTAACACCCAGAAGTTTTAGAGAATTACCTATTTCCTACACCTGAAGAAGTAGGACTGGTAAACTTTTCCTTCACCAACTTTCTTCATATCAGGAAAAGTTTCATCTGCATATTTTTACATACAAATATACTTCTAATGGCATGAGAGTCAATAATCAGCAATCATTCAGAACCATAATTGGTTTGATTTTGGTTTAATATGCTGGGAAAGCCAGCTCTTCTGGTTTATAAATTGTATTTTCTGGTTATGCTTTGTGATTCATCCAACCCTGATTTATTCAAAAATCATGACTAACTATAGCTCAGCAGGATGGACAAACTAGTTGAACTTCCATGTTTTTGTTCAATAGAACTATCTTTAGAATTGTACCTGGTAACTGTATATATTGTTGCATGTAATTGTACGCATCAGTTTAATTGTATGAATCAAGATTTTAATTGATTTGGGGAGGGAGAATGAAAAAGTTTGCCTTTTAGCTGCATTAAAATAATTCTGAACCTGGATTCCCCTCCCTTTTCTTCTCATGCTGATGCTCTGTCAGACTCTAAAAACCAAGAATAACACACTGAGTTTCTTTTAAGCAGTTTCCTTTATTGTTCTTCATCTATTGACAGAAATCTTGCCAACCTAAAGGAAGCTACTTGTACCATTAAAGATAGATTCCAATGGAGGAGCTATCTTAATTCTCTTTCTCCCACACAAACTATCTAAACTTTACTATTTTTTGCTCATCTGGAATGAACTTACTCCCTCCTGGGAATTTGGACTATATTCTACCAGCTACTGGTAATAAAACTCCATAGATTGCTTTAATTGGGGTGGGGGTAAGGTACTTTATGACGGTTACTGAAAAACATTACAGGATTTGGTATAGTTATACTCCAATTTCAAAAGATAACAATAGCACTTAGACTTACTGTATGTACCGCTTCACAGTGCTTTCTTAAATGTTATATAACTTTCAAGATTCCATGTAATTTTCCTCACACTTATCCTATCCCTGTTTATGACCTGGGTTTGAGAAAGAACAAAATTGTGACTGGCTTAAATATTAAAAATATTCAGAACAATATAAAAGAGAAGTTTTCAAGTACAAAGAAGGGAATTCTAACTTCAAAGCCAGGAAAAGTATTAGAATTCTGCATTTTCTCACATTATAAATGAAAACTGCTTGAAAATATCAGCTAGCTTTTTTGTGCACTTGCTAAATTGTTGCAGGTAGGCAAACTTTCAGATTGCATTTCCAAAAATGTCTCATATGTGCATGTAGGCTTGTGTTTTTGTACTGATATATGTAAGAAAAAAGGAATCAGTAACTGATCTGCATCTATTCATCTGGTTGAAGAGCTTCCTGCTAAAATTGTCTGTGGTGTGGTGTCAGGTCATGGACATATGTAATCTGTAATTTGAAATTGGAGTCATCTTCACCCGAAGAACAGGATTCCACCCATTCACTTTTGTTTAACTTCTACTTGAAGCTGCTGGGGAAGGTCATTTGTTGGCATAGGACAAAGTACCAGCTGTATGCTGATATTGCTCAGTTGAATATCTCTGTTATTAGATGACCAAGTGATGCTGTTGCAGTATTTCTCCAATGTCAGAAGGCTGTGTGTTTTGTTCGGAAAACACACGAGGTAGACCAGGTTCCAACAACAAAAGGCTTTATTTACACTCAGTCAGTAACAGNGCATTTCCTTAAATTTGCCGCCTTTCAGCAGCTCTTTGGATTGGTTCCTAGTGAACCAATCCAATGCTTAGTTTTCTTGGCCAATCAGATTTGTAGATTTGGAGTCACCCATTTACATATAGAACACTGTGAGTGCTTAAATGGGATAGAATTGACTTAACCTAGGCAAAGCCACTATTCATGAGTCTTGGACCAGTTAGGATCCAGATCAGGGGATTTTCCATCTTTGGCTATAGATGGGTCTGCAAATTTGGAGGTCCTCCTGGACTCACAACTCCTGCTTGAGAAGGTGACAGTTTTGGCCATAAAACCCTTTGGACAACTTGTGCTGTACACCAATTGCATCCATTTTTATGAAGCAAATCTTGCTTAATAATATTATTATTAAATTTATATGCGGCCCAACTCCCAGGCTGTGCTTCATAATTGTTAAAACATTTACAAAACAAAGGACAATGCTAAAAACAATGCTAGACAAAGGGACAGTGATAGCAGAATGAAGCAGAAAGAAAAAAGAAGTGTCAGTTCTTCTTTCAGGGTGAAAGTTGGGGTGAAGGACCTTTAAGGTCCTTTGAAATCCCAGGAAGGTGAGAGCTATTTGAATTGTAGGGAGAACCTCATTCCAGAGGGTAGGTCCTAATATTAAGAATGTGCACTTCCAGGCTCCTGATCTGTGGCATTGTTTAATTCAGAGGTCACCAACCTTTTGGACCTCAGGGACCACCAAACTCATAATTTTAAATCCTGTGGACCAGAGACCCTGGGGAAAGCTCCATAAAAGTCTGCAGGAAAATCCCCCACCCTGTTTTCCTACTGATCAATCATTCTTTATTTGGGATCACAGGATACCGTCTCCAGCTCCATTCTCATGGGTGGAGAGAAAGAAGAGAAAGAGAGAGAGACTTTTGGCTTCATGCAAGGAAAGCAGCAGAAGCAGTAGAAGCCTTTCTTTCTCTCCCTTCAAACTCTGCCAGAAATGAGTCTTTGTGAGACTTGTTGTGCTGGCTCAGCTTCTTGAAACAGGATGCCTTGCAGGGTCCCAAAGACTCATTTCTGGCAGAGTTTGGAAGAAAGACTTTTGCTGCTTTCCTTGTGTGCAGGCAAAAGCAGAAGAAAGAAGTGGAAAGAAGCAGCCCAGTGGCCAGGCCAGATGCGTGGAGTGAGTGGGGCAAGTTCCCCCCTCCACCCTTTCCCCCCTCCCCTCACTACCTCATGCTGTTTGCAGTGCAAACAATGCAAGCCTTGTGTTCCCACGAAGCCTGGTTTAATTGCTTTGGGGGTGACATTTTTCTGTGGACCACCAAAATTTTCTTGCGGACCACCAGTGGTCCCTGGCTGGTTTAATTGATGGAAACTAGAGTACTGGTTTAATTGATGGAAACTAGAGTACGCCAACCGTACCAGATTAAACCAACCAGGCATTATATATATGGGAGATGGGTGGTCCCTTGAGTAGCCAAGTTCTATGCTATTCCTTAATTACTTTTTTCTTTTTTTTTAAACAAATTTTATTAATTTTACAACTAAAAAACAACAACACAACAACACATACATATATGAAAAAGCAGAAAGAAAATAAAAAAGAGGAAGGAAGAAGGAAACAGAAAAAATTTAAAAACATTCTTATTTTTGACAGTTTGTAAGATCTTTTCTTCCCTTAATTTTGCCATATCTGCACACTTTGTCTTTACAAAAATTTGTACATCACTCATATAAA